>JAECUM010007664.1:0-107020 GCA_016617855.1 Megalonaias nervosa | reverse complement strand
CTGTGGTTCTGCAGTTTTTTTTATGGCTCCAGAAAGTCCTTCTTTCTCCATGTCAACTGCTCTTCACTTCATTGTTCTGAAGAAAAGAGAAACAAAATGTGTTGAGCAAAATTAACAATACTTCTATTTCTTGAAATGTGACATCATCTGTACATAGCTTAAATGTGTTTACCAACATTTTAAAAATGGACTTGTGCATAAGTAACATTGAAAAAGTAAGCTCAGTTTCTTGCATGAGTGTCATGTATGAATGCTGACAAGAACATAACAGTTTGCAATGTCTTTGCTCCTTCTCTTTACTTGCTGGACGTTTACTTCACAACCTATGTAGTAGGTGAAATTGTACATGTGTATTCTGATCATCATGGTTTTGACACAGATGAGGATTTCTCATGAATATGTGTATCAATTAAAGTGTATCATTGCTAAATAATAACAAGTTCATAAGTGCTTGGTCTACCGAGTCGAACGCTTACATAATCATACTGATCTTAGTTAATACAATGTTATATGTTTCGTTTGCTTGTTTGTTTTTTCTTAAGTATCCTATCAGACTGACATTGAACAGCAATACTGCATGATGGTGTATCTAGTCCCTGTAATAAGAGCATGAAAAATGTTTCATGCCTTTGCAGTAGATATGGTAGTCACACATGAGTCTTTTGCATGTCTGAATAATAATTGACAAATGCACCAAATCTTTTTGCTTACTTTTACAACTAAGGGTTGATCATAAAGTTTGACATGTTACCAATACACTGTAGTTTTTCCACAATAAAAAAATTACATAACTTAATTATTGACTCGGATGCTGATAAAATTTGTGAGGCCTTAGGAATCCATATCAACTATGAAGCTATACAAACCATGTAAACAGGGAATGAATGGAAAGTTCACTGTGACATCAAAATGCACCACAGCATATGTCACACCGTCTACTGTCTTTGCTTCTCTCTAGTGCATTATCTTCCGGGTGCTGGTTCTCAAAATTCTCCTTCAGAACCTATATATATATATATATATATATATATATATATATATATATATATATCACATAGTAGGTATGGTTTTCCTATAGTATGTGCAGTTTCGTATTTTTTATATTACCACACGTTAAAATATCACTATATGTGATTCTGATTGGTCCAAATAAAAGCCCATGAAATTATTGTCCAGTATCCTCTTTACTGATTGGCTGGGATCGTGGGAAAACGTTTTTAACCCCGCCTTCTGGAATGTTTTGTTTTGAATGAACATTTTTGGCCGCCATTTTTTAACTCGACTCGCGAAAGGAAATTGAGGAAAAATTATCTTGGCTGTCTGAATATGGATACGTTACTCCCACAAGGGTTTGTTATGTCATGTATAACAATATCATCATAAGACAAATGGCATAGAACTACAAGACAAGAACAACAATAAGTAAAACTAAGGGTATTGCTTATTTAATAGCGGGTGGGGGGAGGGGGGCGGTATATTTGTGACATAGATATAGAATCCACCGTATATACAAGCGTGGTTTAAATGTTAATTTACAGAAGTAATAAACTCACCTCTGTTCACAGAAGAATCTGGACATAAATGGGTCTCCTAACTGACAGAACTTTATCCAACCACAGCATCTTACGCAGTATATATGGGATGCAAATCCGACTCAAAAAGAAATTTGTTTACTTCTTCTGTACAGTCTATTGTTCCAAATCAAATACTGCAAATATCCGGTCACAAGTGCATTGTAGTAAATGTGGGAATTTTTGCATCCAGTAATCCTATTTCACATGAAATTGCAACAATGTAACGTTTAGTTCTGAAAGTGACATTTTAGGGTAAACATGTACTCTAGGCCTACTGTGTACCGTATCAAACAATGTGGCATCACATCGCATTGATCATTCTGGTTTGAAAAATGATTTTTGTCGTTATAAAATGTTCTGTTTATTCGGATGAAAGCTTTTTCTTTGATTTATAGTTTGTAAAAATGTACAATCTACTTTTACTAGTTCAACTTTGTTTGGGACTATATTTTATGCACAACAAATGAAAGGTGCACCGTCTATCAGAATGAACGAAATTATTCGTTCTTCTAATTAATTTCCACTGAAATAAAAACTATGTGATTAAAAGAATCACAAATGAATAATGATTTAATATTAAATTTATGAAACTCGTTGAATACTGTCCAGCTTTTGCTCGCCAAGGCTCACAAAAGCTGGACATTATTCAACTCGTTTCATAAATTCAATATTAAATCATTAATCATTTGAGATCCTCCATATATAATTAGAGCAGCATTAGAAGGTAAAATCTTTACACCGACTGCATTAAACTATTAAAAAAAATTCCTTCTAACTATGGTTCTGTACATATTATGAATAATAATACTATACTCTCTACACTGAACGGACATTAGTATTCACACTCACAAGCATTGCGTTGTGGTTTTGACTCTGACCTAGACCGTCATCCACTGATACAGTTGTGTATATTCTGACAAACAAGGTAATTTACTCCCAGTGCCTCAACACGAAGGGGTAATTAGCCTTTACAATTAAACACAGACAATACATTTTGGTTTTAGCAGAAAACTTGTTTTGTCATTATTATTATTGTTGAACAGGCATGAATTAAGCATGGGCATGCAAATGAATTTTTCGGGGGGGGGGGGGAATAATAATGTGGGAGTGGGCAAATCTAAAACCCAACGGTTACACACACACACACACACACACACACACACACACACACACACGCTCGTCATGGTAAAGCAGGATTCATTTTGGGGGGTAGGGTTGGGGCTATTATGGTTTGCAAACACCCTCCCACTAAAATCGCCCTCTCCCATTTATCGTTTTTTTGCTATGTAGATTTGTAGCGTGGGGTAGAGGCTGACAACCAATAATATAGCAAGATAAAGATGTATAAATATTTTATGCTCGCTAGCTCTCGCTTCTGAACAAGCTTCTCTCGGTCTACATGTTGTTAACCCTGCCGTAACCCTTGGTTTTTGTAGATCTGGTGTTCACGGACTCGATTATCTGGCGGGAAAACACGCTTGGTACTGCATTTGGCAGGAGTCGTCTGATGGTCGTAATACCAAATGACTCTTTAATTTTATAGACGGTATCGAAATCGTCATCTCTCAAATGGTCACTGCAGACTGTCTCGCCTGTCACTGGTCGGATAACGCACGATACCATCTACTGAATGCAACTAACAACGAAAGTAGAAATGCACAGTTCCCTACAGCACATCACTTCCGCTTTGTCTTACGGAAATTGCCAAGCGCGAAATCGGCTAGGAGCGTTTTCCTTGTGCGATAAGAAGTCGATGTTTTGTGGTCATTATTTTCATTAATGATTAGGTATTTGACATAATACCTTTAAAAATCACATCTAGAAGATTAAATTTATCATGTAAGAAAAAAGTTGTGTGAGCACACTAGTAGACCTTTAAATTCATATCCCTGCAATGCTAGTTTCTATCTTGCTCTAAAATGTCTGGTTCACTCATAGGTTAATACAATAAAAAATATCCTTGAATGCCTAGATCATTCATACTATTTTGAAATGACATTACAATCAAGTCTTGACCTTATACTAATTTCTTGACTGAATGTGCATTATGTTGAACTCAAAATATGTAAAACTTGAAAAACATAAATAATGGTACACACACACTCGTATATATATATATATATATATATATATATATATATATATATATATATATATATATATAGATAGATAGATAGATAGATAGATAGATAGATAGATATAATGTATCGAATTTTGAACAAGTATGGAACCTTAAAATTTAATTCATTGTGCATTAAAATTTTATTACAGTCAAGTCAGCAAGGTCTTTGTGAAGGGTCACTGAGACCTTATCTTCATGTCAGTGTTAAACTTGAAAGGCCAGCATCTACAGCCCATTTAGAATTGACCCGGGCATCGCCATGCTGTCCTGAGAAAGTAAACATTAGAGCTACCAACCATAACCGCTTTGAGGTGATTCCCATGTCAAATAGTCATTTTCAAAGGGATGTTGATATGCATCGTATTTCTCAGATTTTAGGCTGTCAAAATCTGACGAAAGGAATAATTATCTTGGGAAAATTAGGAACCGCTCATTTAGATTGGTCAGTTAAATTAAGGCGTACACCTTGGAAGTAATGTGAATTTAAAAGTAACGACCTTGGTCGAATTCTTTAGTCTAAAATTTCCTGCGAGAAGGACAAGATTTGGCTCCGAGGAAAACTAGAGAATATTTCCTCGTTAAACAAGAAAAAGGGACCACGTGGCTGTCTTGTAAGAAAAGACAGGCTTTAGTGCTAGGACGCACAAATTCTGAAAGAGAACAGCATTAAGGTACGCAATTTTACTTTTCATGTATTTTTCTATTTTATTTGTCTTGTTTATGCAAATGTGTTTGATATGACTAGGATTCATATTATGTATCGTTTATTCGATTTCATGGAAATCTGTTGATATGCTAGAGTTGTTATGCAATTTATTTCTTTAATTTTACAGTTACTAGTTCATTGATAGAATTGACGGATTGCATGTGATCCAAATTTTCAGATGTGTAGGATTTCATAGGGTTATATGAATTAATTTCCTTTGTCTGTTAGGACGATACTGATTATCGTGAGTTAACGATAATTGCATATTTATATATGATTTTGTAATGTTTCAATAATCTTGTAGAGTAGGGATTGCTATGAGCTACAAGTTAGTGAATATTATGCAATAGTATTCGATAGTATGTATGTTATGAAGTGGAACTGACTAGGTTGGTTGTCTTATGAGTCACGTGGTAACGTATGCGGAGATATACGGGAATGTTAGATACACCGCTCACATGTTAATTTATGGTCAGCTGCTGGAAGGGAGAGTGGTGATCTATCGAATTAGGTCACACTTGGATGTATATTACAGGGGCGTGTAACTAGAGATAAAGATTGTACCTTACTCGAAATACAGTCTCAGTTTGTAAGGACCATTAATCGTTAAGGTCACATTATGTCAGAATTTATGCAGTGTTTGGATAGCTAGTTTATGCTTTCTGAGTAACGAAAGTGAGAGAATTTTATATATGCATAGAAAAAGTGATACATATAGAGGCTTAGTGGCAATCTTGTCATTCAGGGAACAGCTCCCAGGAACAGACGGGGACAATCCGAAGACGGGAGTCCGGAAAGAGATGAAGCGTTCAGAATAGGAAGATCAATGTATACACGTAGGGGAAAAGACGTGTGATACACGGAGACGAAGACAGAAAGCGACGCTAGGTGATGCAGATCAGGCTTGGACATTGTGTTCTTTTCACCACTCGTTATCATGACGAAATAAATCCAAAAATTAAACGCTGCTATTAAATTCTGTTAACGAAAATTTTGTTTGAATTGAACCTGACACTGTTAATTTTTTTGTTATCCATTAAATTGCTATTTTCTTGTCTAAAGGGGCTCATATTGTATTATTTCTTCTCAATAGTCTTGCTCAGTTCTCTGTTGATGTTCTACCTATCCACTCACACCGGGCAATAAAATCGAGGGAGGTCATCCTCTAGATAACGACTGCCAATTCTAATTAACAATCGCTCTTTATGCTATAAACTCTGTAATAGAATGAAACACAAAACCATCAAGTTTTGAAAAACTTGACAATTCATTTAATTTTAATCATGTTACAAAATGAATAATATGTAAGACGAACTTACAGTATTGTGAATTAAAAACAAAATAATACTAAAAGTTATATCACATGTCCAAGAGAATAGTGTTCCAAATGAATTCCAGGTCTTGAATGTGTAGATGTACCAATGGCCTTGAATGTACTGAAGTGCCAACAGTCTTGATGTATTACAATGGCATCGTCCAGAATGTCTTTGAATGAATTCACAATAATCCCAAATTACTGTTTAGTCCAAACAGTAATATGATCACTTTGTAATTCCAATAGATAAATTCAATAAATGATTCCTCTTAAATTAAATCTAAACACAATATCAAATACATCTGCAGACTGAAAATAATATAAGAACAATCATATGAACAGAAATAATTGTTTACTTCTCTCCTGATATACATCCATATGACTCTATTACAACTCTAGTTTGCAATTCATTCCCACATGACATACCAGTAAGTCAAAATACTCACCACCTGACTTATATTGCAATACTTGGTCACCAATGGAAAATCACCCCAAACTGTAAACAGGTTGATTATCAAGGATGTGTCTAGAACCTGAGCCAAAAGTAAACAGCCTATTTATAGCATCATTATTTTAAAATATAATCCTCAATCATGGACATAAGTAATATGTTGTTTGAACATAATCATTATAATCTAAAATCATGGACAAATATTAAACTATATTTATATATATATATATATATATATATATATATATATATATATATATATATATAATGCTTTAACATTAGAGCAATAACCCACTCAGTACCAAGGAATAATATAAATCTATTTAAGTTTGCATGGCATAGATTAGTGGACAAAGCTAGTTGTGTTACAATACTATTTATAAAAAACAATATCAAAGCAATGTCTTAGAATAGATGATAATTTGCAGATGACAATCAATGACGATAACATTAACATGTTCATCATCAATATGGTAGCAAGATGATAAAAACAGTATGGCATTAAGAAATAATGAATTACATATTTTGATGTGGATAAATATACAAATTATACATGGCTAAATTTACAATACAAAACAAAGAGATCATGAATATTAATCTACAAGGACTAGACAAAAACAGATATATAATTTATGGATGACAAAGTTTCATTTTAAACAGTACATGATGTTTTTAATTAAGAAAATAAGAATGTAAAAATGTAACATAAATCTGAAAATTATTCACAAGTCTGAAAGGATCAGAGAAACATTGTAACCTGCAGAAATAAACATTCCAGGTCTAAATGGATGTCCTCTTGTTTTGATAATAATGCCTAAAGATAGCTTGTCAAATGTAATTCTTTTTTTTTCCTTTTATATAATTTAAAATAGCTGACAAAAAAACATTTAAGACATCTTTACAATGATCCTGAAAGTCGAACTGCTTACACCAACTTAACTCAATTGTAGGAACAAATTAACAGAAAAACAACAAATGCACTGATCTGAATGACGGGTTAAGTGAACAATCTAGCTGCATATTACACAGCCAAGCAAGAAAAAAATTTACCTACAGAAGGTTTATGATTGTCGCATGGATGACAAGTGGCAGGCAGGCATTGCTGACATTCTTAATGCAATGTTGAATACACATACAACTTGACAGTAATATATATATAAATTGAGTTTGAGTTTCATCACAATACATTTGGGGGAATAATTTACTTACCATTTAATACTATCAAGGTAATAACAATATAAAATGAACCAGTAAGTATAAAATAGTCAATTGATCCAAGTTATACCTAAATAAGAACATAATGTACCTGTTTATTAAGACTACCAGCACATATGACCAATTTTTGCAAGTTCCATGTGCAACCCTGATGGACAGATTTTGACTATAAATCAAAATTTCACTATGTGGCAATGCCGGATTAAACCCTGTGGAGGCCCCTATTCAGTCAAAATCTTGGGGCCTCCCTCGCAAATTATCTCCTAATATGTCATGATCAAATCAATTCAATATTATTTTTATTCATTGTCGCGGGGCCCCTAAAAGGATTGGGGCACATAGGCTGGTACCTACTCTGCCCATTTGGTAATCCAGCACTGGCAAACTCTAAGGTGTGAACTGATTCTCTTATTAATTTATGCTGGCAAATTATATTTTATTGTGCATCATGCATTTACCTACATGTACATTACACTAAAAGACCAATAATCTCATAATCACAAGTGCACTTAGTGTTACATAAAGAAAGTATTATTTCCATGGTGTCTAAGTGTTTAGGTATTTATGTATTTAATTGGATTAACAATGCTGCCGTATCCAATTCTACTGTAGTAAACATGACAATAAAAACATATCAATTACTTTGACTTAGTGTTATTTTAATTGTGCTTGGCCAATGTGGGTATGTGAGAAAGCTACCATTAGCTTTCTGTTATGTCGGTTTTTCTTACTAGGGTTTTCCTGGATTCTTCCTCTACCAATTATACTTGCCATCATGAATAGGCCATCCTGTGCTGAAAAATGGTGTTAAACCCAAAACAACAACATTAATTATGAGGAGCATATTCAACCTCTAACACTTTACACAGCATCATGCATGACTACATTTCAAATGTTTCTTACAGAATAAATAGACTTATATTTTCATTGTCTGTTACTGTAATACTCTAGTGTAATAGTACAAGATTAAGCATGAAACATACTGTATTGAATGATCATGATTTTTTATGTCTGCTACTTTGATAATCTGGTGTAGAGGTGTGCAGCATTATAATTATACTGGTGTACTGTGGTAGTTTTTTCTGGTAGTATGTACATGGTACCTTTTCCCTGTACCAGTACATTTGTAGTTTCCATCAGTAAGGAATATTTGGAAAGTCTCAATTAATATTGTTACAGATAATAAAAGCATGTTTTCATTTTTCATAACAAAATAATTTCCAAAAATTACAAATGCTTTTGTAAAGTAGTTATATTTGTCACAAACTAATTTTAAATATTACAAATATATTTATGAACCTTTAATTCCATATTTGACACATGGCGCATATGCTAAAATGGCAGCTGAATGGGTTGTAGTGAAGTTATTTGGATCTTATCCAACTTTAGGAAAAATTTCAGTTTGAAAACAGAAAAATATATGATTGCTTTAAGTTATTTACTGGTGTACGTTAAAGTGTTAAGTACATGTGTTCCCTTGTAAGACTGATAATCATCCAAAGATTTCCAGGACAGCGATTATTTTTTGTTTGAATTTTACATAATTTCTTGTCTACAAAATATTTTCTCATTTGTTGAGTCACTGTTTTATGTTTACTGACCCTCTCTGATAAATATCTTGCCTATGTGTTGACATCCAATTTAGTTTCCCTGCCTACTATATCAACAGTGTAAGTAGTACTGTCCGCATCAGTATCAGTACATCATATTTTTATCAACAACCCCTCTAATGGCAGCACAATGACTTTTGCAGGGTGTCTGCCATAGTGTAAGGTTAGTCATCCCACATTAATTACAGTTGTTAGATGACATCATATACAACAATTAACATTCACACTGCAACATCTATAACATCTGGCCATTTAAATGGTGGAGGGATTTGTTGTTGTTATAGGGTTTAACGCCATTTTTCAGCACAAGATAGGCTTTACATGGTGGCCAGTATAAATGGTGGAGGAAGAACCCGAGAAAACCCTGGAAAGAACCATCAACCCACGAGAAGCTACTGGCAAGCTTTCTCATATACCCACATTGACCAAGCCCGAGACTCGAAACCACGCAGAGGTGAGATGGCAGTGATCTTTAACGGTGAGCACTTTAGACCACTCGGCCACTCAGGGCCCACAAATGGTGGAGGGAGAGCGAATTTCTTTCTAGTCAGGATGTTGTTGTTTTTGTTCTAATAATATGGATATAATATAGTGCTGTTTTGTTATAAATCAGAGCAAGCAAGATATTTTTTCCAGCTATTTGGGAGCCAAAAATATTTTTAAAAATATAACAAAATCCCAGGCTTCTGCCCCAGGAGATTAAATTGTTGGTCCATAATATAACTGCTGTGTGCTATATGTTCAGAAATACTGTAGTAAAGCTCTTCTATGGTTTTAGCGTGAAAACTGTACTAAATGAACATTATTTTTATGTCTGGTACTGTGATACTCTGGTGTAATAATAGTACAAGATTTAGTGTGAAAGACTACTGAATGAACATGATTTTTATGTCTGCTACTAAGATACCTTTAATGTCTGTGTTAAACATGCAGTAATGAATCAAGTTGCCTGCAATGTGCTTTTTGCTTTCTGAAAAAAAGGATTCAACATTTTGTGATATATTGGCTAGCAAAATGTACTGTAAAATGGATTCAAGTGGCAGATTGTTTGCTGGATCCTACATCATGTCAGCAATTATACTGTTTATGATCTGCTGTGCTTTGAAATTATTCATACAGAAAATCTAAACAGTTACGTAATTCTCCTTCCCAATTCAAAGCAAGAAAAAATAATAATTCATACCTTGTTGATTTGAATTCGAGTTCTCTTTAACAGGTGGCCATATTTACCACTCACCCATGTAAGCATCTATGAATAATTCTGAATGTCATGGTTATCTTGTTATCAACGCAGCAGTGAAATTAATTATCCAGTAAATTATGACAATTATTTTACAAAAATCAAGTACTTCACAGCCTAGCACAAAATTTTTAATCATTGTAGCTATTCTGTGGTTTATTAATGATTTTGTTTGCCACCATATTTGGTGTTTCTATTCTTGTCTGACTTTTACTCATGTGCATTTATTTCTTATTTTAAAATAATAAGTTCTTGAAGTTTGTGTTTCAGTTGGATTATGGCACAATTCCTCTTTTCATGAGATGGCTGGTGGACTTCATCTTTATTTTACAAATCATGTTTCTGTTATGAGCATTCATGCACATGCCTTATGGTCTGTCTGCTACTGATGTTATCTAGAAACAAACCAATCCCTGTGTAGATATTCATACATCTGCCCTATGTATGGGCTTGTCCCCTACTTGACCGCTCCGGTGGCCTAGTTGTTAGTGCGTCCGCCTCGGATGCAGGAGGTCATGGGTTTGATCCCCGGCCAAGTCACACCAAAGACTTATAAAAATGGTACTAACAGCTGTCTCACTTGGCATTCAGCATTAAGAGGTTAGTGTTAGGACTGGTCGGCCTGGTATCAGGATAATGTGACTGGGTGGGACATCATGCTACATGTCTGCAGCATGATGCCCAAGTGCTAGACATCACTATAAACTACCACACTGCAGATGTCGTAGTGATACGACTGAAAAATTGTTAAAGGTACATTAAAAAAAAATTAATCCAAATCCTTGTCCCCTACTTTGTTATGTAAAGTCAAAAACAATCCAGTGTGTATATTCATACAACAGCCCCATGGACTTCTCCACTGCTGTTATGTAAATACAAAAATATCCAGGGTTGTAATTTACACATCTGCCCTATGGTTCTGTCCACTAATTATGTAGAAACAAAACAATTCAGTGGGGATATTGATCTAAGAACAAAACAATCCAACTGTAATATTTATACATCTCCCCTATGGACCTGTACACTTGTGTCATGTAAAAACAAAAACAAATATCCTGTGTGAATTTCAATACATCTCCCCTAAGGGTGTGTCCAATAATGATGTCATGTATACATTCTTTTTAAAAATTCCACCTTCTGTCTGGCCCTCCATAACTGTAGCAGATAGTTTGATAGTTATTAGTAATAACTGGAGAGAGAAGGATTCTCATCGCTTTCTTGTCCGTTTTTAAGACCAGTTTACTTTTGCTTGCACCTCATCAACACTTACAGTTGTGAAATGCAACATGTCTTTGATCCAAAATGAAGTCATCCAGCATAGTGCCCATTTAAAAATCTATGTACAGGTGATTACTAAAAACATTTTCTTAACATTTCTAGTACCTTGGGAGATGGGTTGTGAAGCCTGCAGATAATCAGAACATAATGGCTGGGATCATATTGTCGCAACAAGGTTGCAGGGTTTCTGACGTGTTGCCATTTTCACATCAACTTTCTCATAATGATTTTGTAGAGAAGTTTAAGTCTACTCATTTGTCTCAACTCCAGCATTGGCAACTATAAGTCATTCAGGAGTGTGCTGATGGTGCCTAGATCTCTATTGTTCTGGCCCTTGATAAACCTTTCTGAACAATGTTGGATACATCCCATGCAAAACTAGCATATTCAACGGTAGGCCTGACAAGAGCATGATAAGCCTCTTTCTGGTCATTTTCATGGTATTTATGGAGACTGCATCAGAGGAAAGCTTATGGACCAGTTTACCTTGGATGTGATATTCTTGACCTTTTCCTCATTCTAATTTCTCTGATAATATACCTCCTACATTCCCTAATCCTTGTCCTTTCATGATAAATTTGTTTACAATTGGCTCCTTTTATTTATGACACTGAAAATAAAGACTTTGATGGTTTTAATATCTGTAATATTCAGATCAACCCTCAAGACAGTCTGATCTGGTTGTAGGCTCATGCAATTGTTTATGGTTGAGTAACAAGATACAGCAAGCTGTCACCTGCATCAAGCTGCAACTCTGACGAGTTCTTATCTTTTATTTCATTGATGAATCAGAGATCTTTAGACTGATTTTGGGGGACCCTGCCCTAACACTTTGCTGGAGAATTCACAATCATCTATAACATGCTGTTCTTGATTGACAAAAAAAAAATGATTTAATCCATTCTAATATTTTTCTGTGCATCACTCCATTTTCCAACTGCAACTGTTTACAGTAACTTTTGTGGGGACTGGTGTTAAAGGCCTTCATGGAGGAATAAAAGGTCTATTTGCTGTTTACTATTAAAGGTTTTGGCAGAACTCTAGAGAAGGAGTGGAACAGAAAGTGGGGAAGTATGTGGTACTATTATATTCCAGATATGATGCAACTAGGTAAAAAAAGGTTATGAAAATGTAATTTAAAAAAAAAATATGCCCCCATTATAATTTTTGAAAACAATGGCTCCTCTCGGGAGCAGCACTGGCGTTTCAAGATGGGCATATGTGATGATATTATATTCCAAAATCTGAAGTGAATCAATTAAGAGCTGTTCCAGTTAAACATACTTATGACCCTGTGAAAGTATTTTCAGTGTGGAGATGTTGCCTACAGATGCAGTTTAGAATTTGTATCATTTTCATATGAACTCTTTGAATTATCTGAGTACCCTAGCATATATTTTCTTTTTAATAAATGCTTTTTCTGGGTTCCATGTATTCCAAGAGGTTACTGAATTAAATCTGCTAGAAAACAAAATGAAGCAAATCTGACCACCCACCCACACCTAACAAACTGTGAAAATGGTTATGGAACATGGATGCCTCACCACAGTGTCTGAAAACTGACCTAAATGAAAAACTTCACCAAGGTGAGAAGGACAATGGACAAGTGAATGCACAGTAAGAATCAAAGCCCCTACCATAATCATTTTAGGGCAAAGCTTGTTTCAGGTAAAAATGAATTTCTTCATGGAAAAACAGACAAACAGACATCTGATGTGGCATTTGGCACCAACATCTGTTCCTTGAAATTCTATATGCAAAGAAGAAACAAGAAAGAACTTTGTAAAAATATTACTTTATTTATGCAAAAATGCAACTAATATTCTCAGAATATATAAAAACAATTACAGCAACAATATCAAATACATAATTATTTAAACACAACAATGGTTAAATATTTTGGTATTTGCTACTTTTAATAATCGAAGCAGAAAACAAGCATTGAAACTATTTCCAATTTGTTGCCAAGTTAAATTCTAATTTTAGGACACAGTTTTAAGCACAATGTATGACATAATGCATAATAACCTATTTCATGCAATTGTCATTATGCTTTAGATTATTGCCACACTGACACTTTGTAATGCAAGGCTAAATATCCTTTATCAAAACTTCAATACTCTGGGTCATCATTTGGTTAAGGATCCTATCTGAAACAGTTGCATGATAGGAAGCAATGGAAAATGAGAACCATAGACATTAAGTCAATCTACCTTGGTCAATGTTACATTACCATTTTACTCCTTTACATTCTTCAATAACAGCCTGGCCTGAATTTGGACATGATGTAATGTAACCTTGGTCAATGTTATGTTGCCGATTTTTTACTCCTTTACATTCTTCAAGAACAGCCTGGCATGAATTTGGACATGAAGTAATGTAACACTGGTCAAAGTTACATTGCCATCTTAACTCCTACACATTCCTCATTAGCAGCCTGGTCTGAATTCAAGCAGCAGAATTTAAGTCTTTATTTAAATTATAATTCAGAATTAAGAAATATGATTAGCTAAAATTTTTGTCCAATTTAAAACTGACCAATAAAATGTGTCAAGTCTTTACATTCCTTATTAGCAGTCTGACCACATGGATAAAATTTGTTACTACACAACTGTGATCAAAATCTATTTTGGTGCCAAGAGATGGAATTCATGAACTGAAATGATGACTGGTCACTGACAAGAGATGAACTAATAACCTCTAACCAAAGTATGTAGGCAAAGGTGACCCACTTTTACCTGCAGTGAACAGTACCCTCCAAGATGAATATACCCATAAAGTTCAATGACCATACATACTATGATGTCAGAGAAACTGAACTAAAGACAAAAATTTGATACAGATGACTATGACAATAACAATGTTTGAAAAGTGACCCCCTATGTTTCACTAAGCTTCACAAGTAAGACAAAAATGGAGGAAATAACCCGTCATTTTTATACTTGTAACTGACACATATTTGTCCAGTCCATTTTCATGCCACTGACTCGTAAGTTTTGTAGTTGTCCAGTCTATTCCATGCCAGTGACTGGTAGGTTCTGCAATAAATTAATTAAAGTATTATTCTTAACGTTGATTGATAAAACTTTGGACCTTCCTTACACACTGACAAAAGTTTAAATAAATACAAGGCCTTGTATACCATATCTTCGCTCTTGGGAGCAGTTACAAGCATACAAAGAAGCAATGTCATTAATATCTTGCTATATTACTTTCTTTCCTTCATCTCTTTCCTGATATATTTTCTCTGTAAAAGGCCTGTAAAGAAAACAAAAGATAAAATTTTCTTCATTGTTGAGCTTCAGTACTGTATAAGACTTGCATACAAATGAATCCAACTGCAAACAATATTAACTCGGATCTGCCATTACATAAAGCTCCAACAGAGCAGGGCCTTCTTTATTTGTTGCACTGATTAGTTCAAACAAACTGCATTAACTTCAATCTGCTGGCATATTATACAACAGCAGATCTGGATCTATGCTGCATGCAGTTGGGTTCTCATTATATGTGAGATATGTGATACATGATCAGCTGCATATAGGACAGGATTGATCCATGACATAACAGTGCTGTTAAAACTGTCATGAACTCTCATATTATGACAAGAAATAAAAAAAAAACATGAAGCTTATAAGCAAAAATCTGAAAAACATCATTGGAAAGACATTTAAGAGGATAAAATTAAACCATACTTGATTACTCCAATAAACATTACTTGATAATCTGAATCCTCAACTGTTAGCTCAGTTTCTGTGTTGAAAAGGACTAATAACAAGCCCCTTAATGACCTGAAATGTCTGCAATCTGTAAATAAAGACATTTACAAGGGGGAGGGGGGGAGAGGCAAAAAGAACTATCAATTATGGTGAAGTGACTGAGTGCACACACACTATAATTCATCTTAACCCATTTCTGATAGTGTTATGTATGTACCAACGTTTTCATGTTTCAATGCATGCATGAAATTCTGAAATTGCCAAACCAAACACTTCATAATCAAGGAAAAGTGAGCTTCCTGGAGATGAGAAAATTCTAATCAAGACTTCTGCATTTCTATATAATGATCCAATTCTTATACCATTAATTACAGGAGACTTTTTGAAAGAAAAAACAAATTCTTCAAGAATCCATCTGACTGCCTCTATCCAAATCATCACTAAATTTACAAGGACAGGACAGGTGTGTTGCAGGATGGGAAGTCAAAATGCTAATCCTTAATACAACCATGCAATGAACTTTTTGACCGGGTTAAACTTAAAATCTCCAAAATGCCTAACCAGTGCTTGTATATTAATCCCCTCAAAATAATATTGCTAAACAGAGTAAAACTCACTAGCTCTTGTTAATGAATCTCCTCAAAATAATATTGCTAAACAGAGTAAAACTTACTAGCTCTTGCTAATGAAATCTCCTCAAAATAATATTGGTGAACTAAGTGGAGCTGGAATAGATCAGCTGACTGCAACTTTGAAACAAAGTCATATATTTTAAGAGTCTTTTTTGCAAGCAATGTGGAATACCATTTTCTCTCCACCACCACTCTTACACTTCATTCACTGTTGATTTTCTGCAAAATCATTATGGGAAACCAAATGACATGTGTATCATGTTGTGCTTCTTTATGTTAATTTTATTATGAACTTTTCATTTAAGCAAGAGTCTCTCGAAGGAACTGATGATCAACTGTCCAAAAAGAATTTCTAGGAATCAAAAAAAGATTTCTTAACTGCAAAGTGTTGAAGCCATGTATGATATTCTTGACTGATAACAAGATTTTCAAACTGGCCACTGTGTTGGTTATATGTGATGTCAGATCAGTACCATTTTCATTCAGAACTAACTAGACATCATGAGAAGTCTTCTGGTAAAATTAACCATGTCAATATTACCATCCATTCAGCTGGAGTAGTGATAAGATCTTCATGACAACTGTGTCATCCATACTGGATGCATCACTGGTAGCATCTTCATTTAAGGCCTACTAGATATCACAAGAAGTGTTCTGGTGAAAACCCCATGTCAATAGGAATTCTAATTTAGGAAGAGAAGCAATAAAAAGATTTATAAGATGGTTGTCATGGTGACTATCTTGAATATTAGATTGGCACCATTTTCTATTTAGGACCAAGTAGACATATTAAAAATCTTTTGTGATAATCCCTTGTTGACATGACCAGCCATCTAGGAGCAGAAATAGATATTTTCTCATGAGGGACACTATAGTGGCCATCTATGAGGTCAGATAGGTACCATTTTTATTTCTGACCAACCAGACACCATAATGTCTTGAAAATATCATGTTGATTTGACTTTGCATTTAAGAGTAGCAATAGCATGATTTTTAAGAACGCTGCTTTGGAGGATCAACTAGACATGATAAGTAGTCCTTTGGTGAAAACCACATGTTGACAGGATCATCCGTTTAGGAGTAGTGATAATAAGACTTTTAAGATGTCTGTCATGATGCCATATCTGAAGTCAGGTCTGCATCATTTTCACTTAGAACTCACCAGACATCATAATTTTGATAAGACTTTCCATTTAGAAGAAGGAACAAAAAGAATATTTTCAGAATGGTCGGCATAGCAGACATATTACAGAATGGTACCATTTTCATTTAGGACCAACTAGATATTATAAGAAATCTTTTAGCGATAACCCAATGTAAAAAATGACCTTTTACTCAGGTGGAGTGGTGACAAGATTTTCAAGATGGCTATTGTGGCAGCCATATTAGATGCCTGAGTGGAACCAGTTTCATTTACAACTAATTCATTCAATTGAAAGTGTATGTGAAGTTTCATGGTAATCCTCCAAGTAGTTTAGGAGGATTAGCAATAACAATCGGTTCTAGTGGATTGATGGATATTGGATGACAGACAACAGATCACCCCATAAGCTCTTCTGTTCTATGACCAGTAGAGCTAAAAAACCAACCAATCAACCAAACAAACAAAAAAAAACAAAATACATATAACCAATCATTTGGTTGCAAGGTTAAAGTTACTGACCACATCTGTCCTTGGTAGTTGATGAAAACAAACATAAGGTAAATTTGCCTTCAAATTTATTTTATAAGGCATCTTGCATCACTCTGCAAAGTGTGTTGATCAATCAAACCTGCCTATAAAATTAAATCCCTAGTGATTTTCATTAAGGAGCTGTATTTATCTGTCATATTGTGTTATTCTTCTAATTTGAAATTTCATTGTGAGGTAAATGACTTAGTGAAGATTCTGTGTATCTATTTTATGAGCCAAAATTGTTCATATTAAAATGTTACATGTAGAAGTTAATGTATAACAAACTTTTGACATTTCAGATAAATGGGAGTATAGTTAACTTGAAAAAAGTTTCTGTGAAATCTAAATATATTAGAATATTGTGCTATGCATGCCAAATGATAAATTTAAAAGCTTTAGCTTGATTTGTCATAATGATATACATTCAGATATCTTTTGTGTCTGCGTATGAAATACTGGGAGTTGTAAGGTACACAAAGCAGTAACAAATAAACTTTGCTTACCATTCAAAGAAAATAGCAATTTTATAACAAACAGCAACAAAGCAGGTCAGCAGTATTCCAGCTGGACTGGCTTTCCTGAAAAATTATAAGATTTTCACTCATTAGCTTATCTCAAAGCTAACAATTGGGATGTAAGCTCTATATTTAACAGGTAAAAATGTTCAAATTACCCATTAACATGGATTTATTATAAAGTTCTTTTAATGTGAGATTAGACACAGACCTGCCTAAGTGGCAGATAAAAATATTTGTGGAACAGAGGCACATACACAAAGCAACCAAAACTTTCATATGAGCAGATGTTGCATCTGATTGATTGCTGTTATATGATGGAACAGCTAGAGTTAGCCATCAAATCTGAAATGGAGACAGGAGGTAGGGTTGTGTTATTCTATGTGAATTTACAAGTAGTTAAACATAGGATTTGATCTGAAAATATTCTGTACATATTGCTGAAAGGACCCTTCAACCAATTAAAACTCGAGTCACAAGAAATACCAGTAAGTTACTACAGATTTGAGGGATGATTTATCAAATTACCTTGCTATCAAATGTTGCAAGATGTTATGTCCCTCAGTGTTATCTGATACAGAATCTTCATAACCTTGCTATGTAATATTGCATGGTGTTATGTCTGTCAATGTCACATAACCTTGTCATGAGATTTTGCAAGGTGTTATTTCCCTTAGTGTTTCCATTACCTTGGTGTGTGATGTTACAAGATGTTTTGACCCTCAGTTGCTTCGTGACCTTGTTATGTGATGTTACAAGGTGTTATTTCCTTCAGTGTCTCCATGACCTTGGTGTGTGATGTTACAAGATGTTTTGACCCTTAGTGTCTTCATGACCATATTAAGTAATGTTACAAGGTGTTATTTCCCTCAATGTCTCCATGACCCTGTTATGTGATGTTACAAGGTGTTATTTCCCTCAGTGTCTTCATGACCTTGCTGGGTGATGTTGCAATGTGCTATGTTCACCAGTATCTTCATGGCCTTGATATATGGTTTTACAAAGTGTTATTTCCATTAGTGTCTCAAAATATATATTCAAAACCTTGCTATGTGATGTTGCAAGGTGTTACTATGTCCTTGAGTCATAGTCACATGACCATGTTATAGTGATTTTACAATGAGTTCGGTCCTTAGTGTCTTCATTACCTTGCTATGTGATTCTGCATGGTGTTACATCCCTCAGTGTCACATGACCATGCTATTTGATGACCTTGCTATTTGATGCAGCAAGTGTTATGTCCCTCAGTGTCTTCATGTCCTTGCTCTGTAATGTTGCAAGTTGTTATATCCCTCAATGTCAGAAGACCATGCTATGTTATGCTGAAATGTGTTGTCTTGCTATCCTCATAACCTTGCTATGTGATGCTGTTAGTGTTACATCCTTTTGTGTCTTCATGACCTTGCTATGTGATGCGGTTAGTGTTACATCCTTTTGTGTCTTCATGACCTTGCTATGTGATGCTGCAAGTGTTGTGTTCCTCTGTGTCTTCATAACCTTGCTATGTGATGCTGAAAGGTATTGTCTTGCTATCCTCATGACCTTGCTAGGTAATGCTGTTTGTGTTATGTCCTTTTGTGTCTTCATGTTCTTGCTATGTGCTGCTCTTAGTGTTATGTCCTTCTGTGTCTTCATAACCTTGCTATGTGATGCTGTTTGTGTTACGTCCTTTTGTGTCTTCATGACCCTGCTATGTGATGCTGCAAGTGCTGTGTTCCTCTGTGTCTTCATGACTGTGCTATGTGATTCTGCAAGAGTTATCCTCAGTGCCTCATGACCTTGCTATATGATACTGCAAGTGTTATGTCCCTCTGTGTCTTCGTGACCTTGCTATGTCAAACTGCAAGATGTTATGTCCCTCAATGTAACATGACCTTGCTACGTGATGCTGCAAGTGCTAAATCCCTGTATCTTCACAACCTTTCTATGTGATGCTCTAAATTCTATGTTCTTCAATGTCATATGACCTTGCTATATGATACTACTAGGTGTTATGTCCCTCTGTGTCTATATGACCTTGCTATGTGATGCTGCAAGTGTTATGTCCCTCAGTGTCTTCATGACCCTGTTATGTGATGCTGTAAGTTCTATGTTCTTCAATGTCATATGACCTTGCTAAGTGATGCTACAAGGTGTTATGTCCCTTTGTGTCTATATGCCCTTGAGATGTGATGCTGCAAGTTTTATGTTCCTCAAGGTCACATGACCCTGTTATGTGATGCTGCAAGTGTTAAGTCCCTTGGTGTATTCATGTCCTTGCTATGTGATTCTGCAAGTATACTTCAATGTTGCATGACCTTGCTATGTGATGCTGCATGTGTTATGTCCCTCAGTGTCATCTAATGCTGTGTCTTTACGACCTTTCTATGTGATTCTGCAAGGTATTATATTCCTCAGGCTTCTTCTGTCTGATACTGCAAGGTATTATTCTCTCAGTGTCACATCATACTTATGACACAATATAACACTACTCTCATTATAAGCCCCACAGATCTGCCTCATAAATATGTCAGATAATGTAGTTGCTTATTATTAGACACACAGGTATCTTATGTACACATTTGCTAGATATTGTGGGCTTGTCATCTATGTTTGTTTTGGTGTTTTACAGCACAACAACACAATTACTTTGTGCCAATGCAATTGGAGTAAAATATCTTGCCCAAGGACACAAAGCTAGCGCTGTCCTGGGCTGGTCCAGTTGTAGGATTCAAACCTGTGCCATTCTGGTAACCTGTTCAGCACTCAAACCAAGCATGAGCTTATCATCAGACAATATGTATGTATGTATGCATGGATCTGGATTTAATGGCACACTACAATAATGGTCATATGGTACAAATAAAGGTAAAGCTCTAAAAATGTAATATAATCTACATAACTGCAGAAAAAAAACTTAGGAACATACACCTTTCATTTTAAACTTAAACATTAGGTAAGGTGAAAATGCAAATATCAAAAATTGCCAAAAATAATTGTGGCCAAAAATATCTAAATAAACATACAGTAAAAGCATCATAAATGATAAATATCAACACTGTCTTTCCTAAAACTTAAGTAACAAGATATATACATATGTATGTGCATGCATAAAAGACTGAATAGTATAAAGGATTAATACCTCCAGTGTAATATTGACGGTCAAACATAAGGAGGTAATTTAAGAAATAAATTAAACTATCATGAATAAAATCAATTCTTCAGTTATATCTTACATTATCAGGAGATTTTAAATAAATGTTTGGTATTAGAACAATTCTCAACAGAGTTGAAATTATACTTGGATTAAGTTTAAGATGCTTCTAAAGTTTTTAGTGAAGGGAAATCTCAATACTAGCATTCCCACTGACTTTTACAGTTGGATGCACATGCACCTTCTAACTGTCAAAACTGCAAGAAGACAACATATTAGTGGGTACGATGTTTTGGAAACCAAATCTGGTAAACAAAGGTATTATATGTGTCAATGGTTTTGCAATATGTATAATTCATAACACAGAATCTATATATTACCAGTGACTAAAGATCAGATGTTGCTTTTATTGTTGACTCCTAACCATAAGCATAGTCCTGATATTCTGCAAATTTAACAACTGGCCAGATGCTTATAATCATTCCAATCTTACAGTAGGCCATTAATGACCCAAACCCATGTGTCCTACTTATCTCTGATTGTTTTAGGCAGCAGTTTCCAGAATGACTTTAGTTGTGACTTCAATATCAGACCCACCATATGTATAATGTTGTCGATATGCAGTTCAGCAAGGAAATTTAACAGTGGTGTAGACTGTATCATTCTTTGTGTCTGTACATGCTAGCTTATGAACAGTTCAGCAAGCAAATCATGTTGCAGTCACATAAAACAATAGTTAATGGTGTAGGCTGTATCATTCTTTGTCTGTACATGCCATTTTATGTGCAGTTCAACAAGCAAGTCATGTTACCTTATTGTCAGTCATATAAAACAACAGTTAATGGTGTAAACTGCATCAGTCATTGTGTCTGTACATGCTAGCTCATGTGCCGTTCAGCAAGCAAATCATGTTGCTCCCCCACCCCATTTGTTGGGCAGAAGCATTTGTTTCCTTAACAAACTTTCCATCAGACAATTAGAAAATTTTTTTAGAAAAAACTTTCTCATTGCTAAGTGGTTCAAGCTAAATAGCTGAAATGAAATCAAAATCAAAATAATCAATCTTGAACATGGCGATGTCATAACTCCACTGTGCAGGTGGGACTATGGCCTGCTTGTCATCTGATTTAAAGTCACTTACATCTGATGTTGAAATTGGACTAATATCATTAATTCAATTTTTACGTTCGATCCATTAAACTCTTTTATATCACTTGCATTAAACCCTTCAAGCTTGTTAATATCTGAATCAGGATCCATCTTTATTTATCTCAACTACATGTGTCTTGAAGTGCAGCAAAGCCCTTCATTGTTGTCTAATTTAACCTCATTTCAAACTTGTATCAAAATGAAGAGTAAACCCTTCCCTTATTGGTTATGATAATCAAAACTATGTAAACTTCAGTATTTCCAGCTAATCAATGCTTAGTTTACATGGCAGTAATGTACACATAAATGCGGCATTGGGATTTTGAATAGTACTAGACTATATGCATACATGTTGTCAGTGGGGAGTATATAAGTGTTATCGAAAGTGCATAGATGCGGCATTGGGGTTGAGGAGCTATTTACAGGTGAAAAATGGATACACCAGTGGTACCTAAGGGTTAACACTTTTTAAAAAGGTTTTGCATCAATATATTTCTAAAAATAACACTTAGATGTGTCAATGACAGACAGAAAGACAGACATATCAATTGCTATTTTCCCTCTCATTTTTTTGTTAAGAAGAAAAGTCCAAAAAATGTAACTTTTTAGACAGTTTTTCACCAAAAAGATTTCCATATACTTACACAAGAGCTGTTCCCAAAAAGTTCAGGGTGGATCCCCAGTACATTGGATTATCCATCAAGTTAAATGGGAAACCTGTCACTTTTTCATCCATTAACATTCCAAAGTAATCACCTGTGAAGAATCGAATATTAAGAAACTATGTTATCACTGAAAGCAAGAAAAGAAACAATTTTTCAGTCTTTTTCCAACATAACCAAATTGGCTTGGGAACTTCTCTTCTGGAGGTGAAAGCCTTCTCTGAAACTGCCACATAACTTTTATTAAATGAGTTTCGTATTTTACATAAATATTGTACCATTTTATCTATGCAAAAATGAGACATAAATATGTTTATCACATGTCTACTGTGTTATTTATACTAATATAGCAATATCATAATTTCCACATATATACAAAAAGTGTAATATTACCTCATGATGTCACAAATTATGTCATAACATTATGCAAAGGACTGAACATATTTCAAAGTCATTTCACTCCACTATTCTGTAGTTTGGTCAAATAAATATTTTTAATCATTCAATAAATAGAGCCTAACATCCAAAGAACTTTATGAAACTCATCAAATAATTTCAATCTTTTGCTTGCAAAAGAGAAAAATTATTCCATCTGTTTCATAAATTTCATTTGAAATGAGCACTCATGTGAGATTCTCTATAAGTGTACGAATGTATAAAAGCCTAATAGTCATTTTCAAATTTCATAACTTACCTGATACTGGCCAAATTATACCAGTTCTAACAAACATTTCTCCTCAAATCAAAATTCTGCATTTTATCACTTGTAATGCTCTAGACAATATTAGGGCTGTTCTAGTAAAACACTTGTGACCCAGGAAATGCGTCTTCAATGTGGAATAGTGACCCATAGATGTAATTAAAATTCTGTATCATTTTCATATAAACTCTTTGAATAATGAGAACACTTTGGAATGTATATTTTTTTAAAACTGCCTTCTATGTGTGCCAAATATGCTTAAATGGAAAAGCCCTAGACATTTTGCATGACTGTAAGCAAGAAAAAATAAATGGCTATAGCTTATCTGTCGAGCCAATGCTTGCATACAAAGTTAATCAAAATCTTAACAGAACTGCTGGCAATGGCAATGTTGTTGTTGCCTGAAAGTGACCACTTTGTTTGTGTTTTGACTAATGTGGGTTAGATAAAACTCATGAAATAAATATTTTCATGGTTAAGTAGTGCCTTAAGGTGCCTGCTTACTCTCCAAAAGAAAGAGTTAATGAATTCCTGATATTTGAAGAAATCCCCAGATTTTTTTCGTGGAAAGAGAACAATAGTTTAAGAGGACTTTGATACAACAAAATTGGATTTTAGTCTGTAAAGAATTCATTTTTTTTTCATGTGTATCAATTTATGAAGTGTTGTATAAAAAAAAAAAAGCAATATTAATTGTTACATAAATTTAAGGATTTAGGGAATGGTTCCTTTTGTTTCCACTGGAGGATTAATATCTATTGTTTCCACAGCAGGATCAGTATCTGTTGTTACCACAGGAGGATCAATATCTATTGTGCCCAAAGGAGGATAAATGTCTAATGTTTCCGCAGGAGGACCAATGTCATGGTTTGTAGAAACCTCAAAATCAAACAAAAATTGTAATGCCATGGAAAAAATTAATTCACAGTACCTGAAAATGATGTTCTTAGTAAATTTTGGCACTACAAGATACAATTTAAACTTAACATTTTTTTCAGGCTTTTGAACTGCAACCAAATACAGGCTATGTACTGTTCAGACAAGTGGATATATGGCTGTATGATGAAGGGCACAATTCTTTATCCCCCTCTGTAGAGAAGGACAGTAGCATAAAATATATTAGCGTAATGTAAGAGCTATTAAATTGTTACCTAGGAATGTTCCAAAGAAGCCCAAGGCAAAAAAGCTGCTGAAAACCAAAACACAGCCAACAGTAATGTAGAGGTAGCCCAACCACAGAATCCAGTTCTGATGTAACATCTTCCAGCGAGGCTGGCAGTTTAGGGCTTCATTAAATCTGGAGTGTAGTAAAAATATTTGTAGGTCAGTTAGATGCAAATGATTGATATAATTTAAGCAATGGACTTAAATTATGGTATATACTATAAATCAAGGGCAGAAAAACAATGATAACCAGTCTTTAAAGTTTACTGAGAGATACAGGTAGTATCAATACACAGTCAAACCTGTCAATAGCAGCCACCTGTGCACTATTCAACAAAATCATAAAATATATGTATACACTGTTCTCTCCCAAACTAATGTTACACACAAGATTACTGTACCTTGCTCACATTAAACATCATAAAGATTCAATCTCCATGACCCTTTAAAAAAATCATTACGCTTTTTTGTGTACCACCACAAAACACTAATTCCACTACTGACAGACAGATTACATATGACTGAAACTGAGGACTCATCATTTAGTAGATTTGTTATCATTAGGATTATAAACAGTTGTTCACACTTCAAACATTGTATCAGAATGGCATTGTTTAGCAAAAGTATATAATGTGAATTGCTTTGCAAACATTTCTTAATTTGCTTTTTCTCACTGTACTCCTGTCAAATTTTCAACTTACCGTATTTGCCAGCCTATAAGTCGATGCAGAGTACAAGTCTAATGAGCAAATTTGGAAAATTTTCCATCCTTCATCCATATATAAGTTGATGTTGAGTATAAGACGAGGCCAGATCAATACCTAGGTTTCGTCTTTTTCACTTTGTTCCTCACAGCATCGCGAATTTTATCCTATCTGTAACTCCGTAACCTTTCCGGTCTGGATCAATAAATGGAACTAAAAAGTACCTAACTTGTTTCACATGTGGTATTTTAAATGTATTATGTACTTTTTGCTACATATAATGATGCTGACCTGAAAATTTATTGAGTTACAGATAGGATAAAATTTGTGATGTGTATGGAATTAAACAATAATAACTTCCGGTTACATAAATATTAAAAGTATCAATGTATGCTATTTTAGATTACCAGCAATAGGGAAATTACATCATTGATGCTAAAATACTTTTTTGGGGGGTGGGGAGGGCAGGGGAAAGAAAGAGAGATAAAGAGAGAGATGCATATTTATTCCCTCACATTTTTCTTCTTGCACTCATAATCAAAATAAAATATGGCCCGATATACATGAGAGAGAGAGAGAGAGTGAGAGAAAAAGAGAGAGAGAGAGAGATTCCAGGTCTTTATGGGTTTTTTCTTCACCTTATTGCCCCTGTTTAGCTAAAGCTTTTGTCAAAAAGAGAAAAAAAATAATAAATAGTAAATGTAAACAATGAAAATACATACCATACTCCTTCAGAGTTTGAATATTCACAATAGCTGTATCTATATAGACTCTATTTACTAGGTTAAATCCCAAGAATGACCATTTTGCATGATGTCTAATTTTCCTTACAAGTATAACAACCTCTCCATTCCCAATAAATAAGATTATTTTTTTTTAAGTGCATGTACTCTTCCTGTACTTAGCAATTGTTTTTGATCTTTGCTCATGCTATATGTTACTTTAAACTGCTGTCAGTCTTATCAGCAAGTTCAAAAGATGTCACTGGTTGAGAAATTTACAGGAGTAACACCTGGTATTTCCTTTCATTATATGGTACCATATTCATAATACACATAGTTAGCCTCATTTCCCTATAGGGAGCCTCACTAATCTGATCTGGTCTGCCAAATCTTGACCTCAAACAAGTCTTAACTCTGGAAAACCTGACTACAGCTGTAGCATATTTAATTAACATGTACATACCACTACAAAGCCACATGATTTGTGAACAATGGAAGTGATAACTAAAACTAGAAGAAATCACTTACCTAGTAGTATTAACTGATAATGGAATATGGTACTGCAATTTTGTACATGAGTATGATCACAGTCATCACATAAGTGAACAATAAAAGATTACCATACAATTGTAAGACATTTCTCTCTCTCTCTCATAATGGAGCATAATTTTATTGATCATGAGGTGCAGTAAGAAAATTGTGATGCAATATCTGTCATGGTTATATATCTTCTAACTTTTCAATTTTAACACACCCATATCAAATTTAAACAACATATATTACAAACAACGTATATTACTAATGCATGCTGCATTAGTGCAGTTACATCTGATATAAGTTAATTTTAATACTGACAATCATGTAATTGTTTCAAATCCTCAATGTGGGGTCCTATATTTTTTCATACACGATCTCTTCCCCAAAATGAAATATGTTTTTACACATTTTTTATTGGTACTACTGGAGAATTTTTTCTATACAAAAAATTATGTGACATATACTAAAGTGATTTGGATGACAAAATCCATATATTAGTCGATTCAGAGTATAAGACAAAGCTAAGATTTTCTGGTCAAAAAGTATCGCCTTATAGGCCGGCAAATATGGTAACTCGAGGTTTTTATTATTAAAAGAGAGGGTCAGAGCTGAAAGATGAGGAAAGTAGTCATGTTGTCGCAACAGAAATGACTCATCTCTTGTGCCAATGTATCAGGTATAGTTCAAGATCTTCATCTATGTGCATGTGAATTAAAACTATCTCTCATGAAACAAGTTCATCTTTTATGAGAGATATGAGTTACATCCCTTTTCATTAGGGTCAGGGATTATTCAGTACTTAAAACATTGTAAAGGCAGGCAAAGTTTCTGTTCATCTGTTGCTAAAAACAGCAATATAAGGCTTCTTTGCATTCCCTGTTCCTCAAAGTCCATTCAAATGTCTTTTGATTTCAGCAAGCTGAGCAACTGATTAATGTCCTCCAGTTTATTTGGTTGCAAAATGGCTTACCAAGAGGCAAGAGGGTCACTGGGGTTTCTTTTCTTCTATATATTTCAACAAACAGCAAATTTAAACCATAAAACAGACAGCAACTTTGCTACTTGCAATTGTTTAACTCAAACACACTGGATATAGAACTGACATAAATTGTTTTACAGTATTTGTTTGTTGTACAAATGACTTCAGTCAATACCACAACGACATGAGCTGATTATCCACCACTACCAAGCACTTCAACAATGCAAGGCTTTATTTTAGTCTACAGTAACTGATATATGTGGTTTGTTTACTATATATGATTGTACTGTCTTTAATGCTTTATGGCCTTGTAGCTAACTTAAAATAAAAAATATATTCATATCTACAAATCTTACCAAGCTATATTTCTACACACATACACACACAGAGTTAAACCTGGTTAACAAGACCACTTAAGAGTCTTCATAAGTTTTGTTTTCTGAGGTGGGTCAAACTATGTATACAAAGTACAGCTGTTAATTTTGTATGTATGTGTGTCTGTGTGTGTGTGACAGTTCATGTTTGAATGAAATTTCTCTTATTAGGTTCCCATTTGTAACTGCCCAAAAATTGCATTAAATGAGAAGTATGTTGATTAAAACTGCTACTGAATTTTTCCCTGATGGCATACTATTTTGGCTGACTGTCAATTACCACCTGCCCCAAGTTAAATACTCAAGGGCTCTTTACAAAGAACTCCAAAAAAACTGCAATAAATGTGACGGTATAAGAACTTTTAACTGTCTAGTCAACTAACGGAACAGTTATTAGAATTATATTTAGAAGCAAAAACAACACAGTTCCAGAACAAAATGAGGTGTTTAGGATTCCTTCTATCAACTTGATTTGATCAAAAGGGAAAAAGATTCTTAAACTCAACAAAGAACTTTAAATTAAGTGCACTATCTATCTACTCACATAACTGGCCTTGTATAACTATCCACTCACATAACTGGTCTAATAAAACCATTGTCTGTCTACACTCATATAACTGCATATGACCACTGTCTACCACACTCACATAACTAACATGCTAGCAAGACATTTTAAATTAAGAACATTAAAAGAAAGTAAAAAAAACTTGTAACAAGAAAGGAACCATTAAAACATGTCATCATTAAATGACCAAAAAAATTTGTTGTTTTTGGTTTCGGACTTACTGTAGATTCATTTTTAAAGTTATTCTTCCACACTTTGCTAGTTTTGTCTCAAACCATTTATTTATAAAAAATGATTATTTTTTGGTATAAGAAAATTTCCCTCAACAAACGTATTTTATGCCACTCAGTTTTAAAAATCAATTTTTAATTGACATCAAGCTGATATACTACTTCAAAAATACATAACAATCAACAGGATTTTCAGGTCAAGTTGGACAGTAAAGATCTATTTCATCAGGTCCTCAAAGATGGACTGTAGAATGACAGTAAAAGCTACCTGTTGTTGCTAGTATCTTTATTTTTTTAACTTCCCACTTAGACTGCATAAATTTTGTTTAAAGGTCCTGTATATGCTAACATGCCATCACACAATGCAGCTAAGAAGCACATAGTGTCAAGGACTGATATAATATATAGGTTACAGTCTCTGATGCAGTCATTCATTTTAATCTTTTGACAAGTCCAGGAATTTAGCTTTCATGCATTTCTGTCTTGTGTTTTGTGGTTACAGAGTGTTCAAACAATCGGAAAATCATAATTACCAACCAACTGGATGGAATAATTATTGGCACCTTATGTCCAATATCCAACATGTCTAGTCAGCAAATTCATTTGAGCTCATTTGTTAGTCATGTCCAGCAAATATGAACATATTTGGTATATATATATATATATATATATATATATATATAGAGAATATATGTATAGTATGTACGCTGTATCAATGATATACCACGAGATGTATAAATTTTTCATTAAAAGGAAACGAAGCTTGCTTAGTTTCCTTTTAATGAAAAATTTATACGAGTGGTATATCATTGACACAGCGTACATACTGTACATATATTTTATTTATATCACATACAAATACATATATTTGCCCTTTGAATGGAGTTCAGATTTACTACAGGCAGCCGTGTATTGACCTAGTGAATGAACTCCTCACATCCCTGAGTGTGTCCGCTACAAAATGTAATTCTATGCCTTTAGTGGCCATTTACAATCACCTCTGCATATTGATAAGTTGATTGTTTTCTTTTCTTGGTTTCTATTTTTCTCCACATTGATTAAATCAATATAATACACACTTATGATTTAAACATGAAAGATGGTTTTAATGATAAAAGTAGAGCAGTAGCAACACTTGGATAGCTAAGCCATTCAGATACCGGCGCATGGAAATTAATGTAGAATAGAAACTAAGCCAACTGACGAACCAACAAGAGGTAATTAAAATATTTTAATATGTTTACAGTTGATCTAAGTCATTATTCTGCTTTAGCAACAGTACAACCGACCACAAACTCTCTCTCTCTCTCTCTCTCTCTCTCTCTCTCTCTCTCTCTCTCTCTCGGTCGGTTTGACTTTAAAACTCTGTCTCTGTCTCTCTCTCCCTCTCTCTCTTTGGTCGGTTTGACTTTAAAGCTCTCTCTCTCTCTCTCTCTCTCTCTCTCTCTCTCTCTCTCGGTCGGTTTGACTTTAAAACTCTGTCTCTGTCTCTCTCTCCCTCTCTCTCTCTGGTCGGTTTGACTTTAAAGCTCTCTCTCTCTCTCTCTCTCTCTCTCTCTCTCTCTCTCTCATCCTTTGGTCAGTTTGTCTTAACTTTTACCATCATTCATAAGTCCAGAGATATCATGGGATGACACAAACGAAAATCCTCTACGTTTGCCATTTCATAGATTTTAGCCCGTATCCTGCTACAATGATCAAGAGAGAGGGAGGGACGCCTTTGGACATTTTCATATTTAAATAATAATAATTGATTTTTTAGAACATTATGGTATGTTTAAGAAAAAACAACAAAACATAACATTAAATATATCACAGTATGTGTACCACGTATCCGAGGAATTTACTGGTTTGCTACTTTGTATCATTGATAAACACTGTAGATAAATCCCAAGGAAAGTGCGCACGTATCGTTACAACGAACCATATTCTTGTAGGTTATTTGATGTAATTTCTATTTCAAGGTTTTAACCCAGCCCAAATTCCTTTACTCTCTCATTCCACATTTCTGCGCAGTTTGTCCGTTATGCATGAGAGGGGAGAACAGAAAGCAGAAAGGATTGTGATGAAAATGTGTACCATATTAAATTCATTTAGAAAACGGGGATTATTAATACTTTTCATTGTTATTTTCATACGTCACTAGTGACTAATGTGAGGAAATTGATCATTGATCTAGAATCAACTGCAGACGCTTGCGAGAATGTTTATATATGCGCATTACTGCCCCATGGGCGGATCACAATTTGATATACCAATAGCATTAGTATATCAAATTGCTTTATACCAACACTTTAAATGCATGTTATTTTTTAATGTATATATATATATATATATATATATATATATATATATATATATATATATATGTATGTATGTATGTATGCTCATTTTTTTCCTGTTAACTTTACACTGTCAGAATGGTGCAGTATTTTTTTTATACTGAACACATATATACTGCACAACACGTGTCTAAAAATAATATCATGTATTAGGAACTACTCTGTAAACAAACCATGTACACTCATGTCATACACGCTTTTGGTTGATTAGGTTTGTCTGTGAATAAACTAAACTGCAATTTTGTCCATTTGAAAGTAGAGATGATAAAGTTAGTGATGTGGACGAATTCAATGAGTCACAAACGAAACTTTGAAACAAGCAAATGAATGAACTTGATATTCACAATGTCAACAACAAACGGAAGAGACACAGTAATCGAAAATACCATTCCAGTCACATAAACAGTTATTGAGGAGAAATATTCGAAACTTTTTGCAAATAGAATGATTCAGACTATGACCAGTACTCTCTAGGGTTTATAAAAATAGCACAGAAAAGCATACCGAGGCCAAGAGCTATCACATATCTATCTGAGACGTACCATTTTACAAGTCAGTGAAAACACTAATTTGAGAAAATAAATTAACGGAAGGTTTTGGTAGGAAACTAAGAGCATCAGATCCAATAAGCCAAGACGATGAAAAAGTATTATTCCCACTGGTTAAACAGACTGTCACACAACAGCTGCTTTGCAGTTTTCCCCATTTAACAATTTGATACAATGTTAGGTTAGCAGAGAAGACATACACTGTATGATACAGGTCATAGCTAGGATCCCTCCAACAGTGAGCATGCAAGTGACAGGGCATAAACATGTCTTCTTTAGCTGGTAATAAGAATGGTAATAAATACTAAGTCTTACATTTATGCATCCTGAATTTCCTCAAAATGTACTTTCTTAGTTAGTTCTGCAAATCCAAATGACATGACCCATGTTATGGAAAACACGTTACATACCCAAATTGTATTATAATTTTGGCTGCATTTCCAAATGAAATCACATTCTCCTTCATGCACTGAATTGACCCAAAAAATCCAGTCCATCATAAGCAGACAAGCAGAACTGAGATGGATCAACAGAAAAACAAAATCCATCCATTCCAGTCCAACTGGAAAAGATTTTTCAATGTGTATTCATTCGAAATATGACTCTAAATTTCAATTTTAAGTTGACCAAAAGCTGAATTTTTTAAAAAGACTGATGTCGAGCATGCGATGAAGTTCAAAGGTCACTGGGCGGTGCTATGGGTGCATTAATATTGTTACTGTGTATTGATGATTCTGTGGTTGTGCATTTATTTTGAAATACAGAATAAATTCAGTTACTTTGTTTCTGGTAGTGTATTCCTTTATTATTAAACCTTAGGTAGGAAACAAAATGAGAATATAATAAAAAGGTTACTGCACTTGTATGGGAAAATACAAACTCGTTTTTTAAGAGTAATACTGCACTCCCAAGGTCATGCAGTATTACTCATAAAATAAACTTGTTCGTATTTTCCCATACAAATGCAGTAACCTATAAATATATATCCATCTTATAATGATGAATGTGATAAAATACAATTAATATTCTTTTGTAAACATGCAGCTAGGCACTACCCAGTATTAAATTGGCAATGAACTATGAATAGACCTTGTTTTCTCCATCCACTACTGGTGGGAACATTTGTGTTGTGTAATGATCCCATTTTCAATCTTTAAGCAAATAATAACATAATAATTACATTTACAGAACTGCTTTTGAATCTTTCATCAAAGTGTAACAATTAAATCTACATGAATGCTTTAACCATAAAGGCAACAGGAATCTTCACCCCATACTGAAGATGCAGGAGACACACACAAGCCCATCACTTTAATCCACATCACTTGCATCTTCTACTCACCATAAACACTTTCAACTCATCCAAAATTCATTTTGATTTCTATTTCAACATTTTCACTTATTCCGTCAACTTTGAAAAAATGTGTATGGGGCAAGCTGAAAATGTATGGAGATCAACTTGTAGGAAATATTGGGACATAGAAACATGGTGGGGGGAGATAAGTTCAACATGGGTGACATGTCTGTAATTCACCATAAGCAGTATCACCGTTCTTGTTTGAATTTTCCAAACTTTTCAGTCTGCTCTACAAGAAATGTAATAAAAGGTCAGGACTAATGATGAATATCTGTATGTCGTTAAACATAATGTTGCTATGGCACAAAGAAAATCCCAAAGGATGTTTGACTCTTGATCAGTTATTGTTATTGTGGGTTTAACACCATTTTTCAGAACATGATAGGAAAAACATGGTGGCCATTATAACTGGTGGAGGGAGAATGTGGGAGAAACCCAGGAAGAACTAACAACCCATGGGAAGCTACTGGCAAGCCTTCTCACATACCCACATTGGCCTAAACCAAAACTCAAACCCATGCAAACAGGAGGTGAGAAGGCAGTGACTGGTAAAGGTGAGCGCTTCAGACCACTCAGCCACCTGCAGCCAGTTACTCTTGATCATTTAACACACCCTATATATGTAGCTCTTCATTCCTAAGTATGTCTGACTCTTGATCATTACTTAGAGGTGTATGGTATTACCATTGTACCATTTTACCATGGTATTTTCTTTGTGGTAATACATACCACCTTACTTCTTCACTCTACAGGTACTTTGGTTGTTTCCGTCAGTAATGAATCTGTGGAAATTCTCTATAGTAATCTTGTTGCAAATTTAACATCATCCCCCCCCCCCAATTGTTTAAAAACAGCTGAATTGTTCTCAGATTTGAATATTACAAAAACATAATTATATTTTGATCTTTTAATCACATGTTTGACATGTGTCATGTATACCAATGTGATGGCGAAGTCAAATGTAGTGAAAGATAATCAGGCTAAATACAAATTTTTTGACAGAGTTTGGACTTAATCCCCCACAAAATGTTAGTTGTTAGTTATTTACTAGTGTATATTAATGTGTCAAGTACAAGTATTCCTGTGTAAGATTGTGAATCATCCTTAGAATGTCAGGAGAACAGTTGCTTTCTGTTTTCATTTTTCAGTATTTTCTCAATTCCACTAAATATTTTCTCAACTATTGAGGGTTTTATGTTTAATGGCTCTCTATGATAAATATCTTGCCTGGGTATTGGCATCTTACTCATAGTTTCTCTCCCTATTATATGAATTGTGTGTCTTGTAAATTGAAGGCTTCAGTGTCAACACTTCCATTTTTATCAACAAACTCTCCAACATCAGCATAATATCATTCACGCGGTGTCAGTTATAGTGTAAGCTTAATAATCCCACTTCAGCTACAGTGTTTTTTTATTACAAATACTACAAAAAGTAACATACACATAGCAAATTCATTAACTATAAGGCACTGACCAATTAATTGGGGGTGGGGTGGGGCTGTGATTTTCTTTTTATGTTATTTTGTTTTATATGAGGATAATTATTTTTTTCAAATAATATAACAGATATAGTATGGTGTTCTTTTGCTACAAATCAAACTATTTTTTTAGCTATGGACAGATGGAAAGTTATTTTTTAAAAATGTCAAGTCCCTGTCCCAGAACATAAATTGTTGGTCCCTAATATAAACTGCAGCATACTGTGGTACATATCACTGTATGTTGAGAAATACAACTGTACAATTTTGTGGTACCAGGTCTACTCTACATGTAGTGGTACATCCCTGAAGCTGCTTGGCTTGGTGCTTCATGGCACAGGAACACAATTAGGTTATTTAGTGCCAAGGAACTGAATTAAAGTGCCTTGCCCAAGGACCCTGAGGCTGCCTAATCCTTCATTAGTCAACATACCATACACAAATACCATATCTGCCAGCCTACAAGTCGATACTGTTTTTAACAGAAAGTTGGACTTCATCTTATACTCCGAACTGACTTACATATAATGTCATTCAAACTGCTTTATTGTACATCATGCAATCTTTTTGTATATAAAATTTTTTTTCAAGGTATGGGTATGAAATATAATATATAAAAAATTATCAGTTTCGGGAAGAGACTGTGTACCAAACATATAGAACCTGACATTGAGAAGGATTTTAAAATATATACTTGATTGTGGGTATTAAATTCACATGCATCAGACATAATTGCACTGAAGCATCTTGCACAGTAATATATGTATTAGAACAGATAAGTTAGAAAACAAATAACCACAACAAAGACATTTTTCTTCTTGCACCTCATGATCAAAAATAAAATATGCCCTGAGAGAGAGATAGAGAGTGTGAGATGGAGAGAGGTTTAAGGACAATCACTATCTATACTATTCAGTTATCTGATGATTCTGATCTTACTACATGTATTGTACAAGCTAATATTATATTCCTATATCAATTAACACCTCCTACAAGTTTTTAATTACGATTTTAATTAACCCAAAAAACACATGACTCTGCAGTGATATTTACATGATAATCAAATATGCTACAGCTCTGGCCAGGTTATTCCAGCTGGCACCCATCTGAAGGCAACATTCAACTGACCACATCAAATAAGTGAGGTTACCAAAAGGGAAATGAGACTACCCATATGGTAATATGAATACGGTAAATGTAATGCTTACTTATGCAAGTTTCTTAACCAGTGACAGAAGTGTCAGAGCAATTCAAAGCAACAACTGGCATGAGCAAGATCAAACCAAATGCTGCCTAACTACTGGAAGAGTACACACTGTTTTCTCTCTTTAACAAAAACTTCAGCTAAATGGGCAGTAATAGTAAAAAACAGCTAGAGGGGCTGAAATCTCTCCGCTCTCATAGTAGGGCGTATTTTATTTTGATCACGAGGTGCAAGAAGAAAAATGAAATGGAATACCCCCTTCCTTCTCTCTGTAATTTGGAATAGCATACAGTGATATGATTAATATTCATGAAACTGGAAGTTGCTAGTGAACAAGACAAAGTCAAGGTAATGATTTGGCCTCATCTTATACCCTGCACTGACTTGTATATGGATGAAGGATAGAAAATTTACAAAATTATCTAATTCGACTTACATTCTGCATCGACTTGTTGACAAGAATGTACAGTAGTAGCTGGTCCCTGCAGCTGTCTTACTTTTGATTAGTTAAAGTACCCTATACATGTAGCCATTCATCCTGAGGCTGTCTGACCCTTGATTAATCAACATACCCAATACATGTAGCTGTTCATCCTGAGGCTCTCTGACCCATTATTGGTCAACATCTATATACATATAGCTATTCATCCTGTGGCTGTCAGACCCTTGATTAGTCAACATCTACATACATGTAGCTGTTTATCCCTGAAGCTGTCTGACCCTTATCAGTCAATATACCCTATTATACAATGCTATTTTAGATCGGGCTCGTCCTGTATTCTAAGTGAGGTGCCTGTCAGGCTTGTTGAAAATTTTTTTAATTTGCCCAAGGAAACTTGGATCACACTGATGAAATGTGTAAATGTATTTTCAAGATGTTGACCTACTTGTCATAACAATGCGCAATCAAAATCTGAACAACACTCTCCTACGTGAAATTTAGATCTGATTTTAACCAAATGAAGCATGGCATGTCATGCTAAAACTACAACTGTGTAGTCCGAAACCCCCTGACATGGCTGTGTTTCGAGAAAACACAATTTTCATTAATCTTCAAAAATAAAAAAACCCACCACTTTCAGTACATGCCTGTTACATGTAGCATGCAGAAACGGTAAATAGTCATGATTGGAGCTGATATAAAACTATCCACTAGGCAGTTTAAATAGCAGCAATTAAAGGCAAAGAGGTCAGGTATAAACCACCATTTCACATATTACGTAATTGGCTGACAATAGCGAGATGTGTTTGAAGGCTGCAGTGGGTGAGCCCATTGAGCTAATATGCATAGGTAGGATTACGAAGTGGAACAACCCATTACAGGTAAATGAAAGAGATGCTAGATGAATGTACAAGAACAAAACTTATTACATATCATTACCTTGAATGAGAATGTTTAAGCCATTTGAATTATATTTTTGACAAGTTTGTGAACAGCAGCAACGTTCTTTAAAGTCGGATTTTATTGCGCATATACATACATATATATATATATTCACACACTTCAGATAATGTTCATTTGAACTGCCAGAATAGTGTTCAATTGTAATTCATTTTTGGAGCTGATTTAGGAAGTAATTAGCTATCAGCATAGCCCATTCAGAACTCTTGGGTGAAGGAGTTTTACTTTGCGAAGCACACCAGAAAAAAAAAAATAAAAGAAAGATATGGGTAAGGGGGGTTCTTTTCACATACTGCTAACAACACACTGACATACATCATCTCGGCTATGACCAGGATTCCCTCAGGGAATCCAGCAGAGAAGTTTGAACACCAGGACCATCCAGTCCCTGGTGAGTGTAGTGATGAACATGTAATAACACCTGCATTACCTTCAAACCCCTTTGAACCTATTGAATTTATATTCAAATTGTAGCTATTGCAATGTTGTGTGACAATATTAAAAAAGGGGAAATTTTGGGCATGGAAATTGGTGTCCAGGCTTGTGGAATTTCAGTTAGGGCTTGTGAGTTTATTTAAGTCTGACTCACCAGCCCTGGGCCTGTGTCTAAAAAAAATATTCTTTGAGTACTGGACTATACATGTAGCTGTTCATCCTGAGGCTGTCAGACCCTTGATTAGTCAACATCTATATACATGTAGCTGTTCATACCTGCGGCTGTCTGACCTTTTATAAGTCAACATACCCCAAACATGTAGCTGTTTATCACAGACAATGCCTAAGCCTTGATTATACATGTAACTGTTCATCCTGAGGCTGTCAGACCCTTGATTAGTCAACATACCCTATACATGTAGCTTTTCATCCCAAAAGCTGTCTAGCACCCTGATTAGTAAACACGCCCTATACATGTAACTGTTCATCCCTGAAGCTATCTGACCCTAGATTAATCAACATAATTTGTAGCTGTTCATCCTGAGGCTGTCTCACCTGTGATTGGTCAACATCTATATACATGTAGCTATTCATCCTGTGGTTGTCAGACCCTTAATTACTCAACATCTATATACATGTAGCTGTTCATCACAAATGATGCCTAACCCTTGATTAGTCAACATGCCATATAGATGTAGCTGTTCATCCCAGTTAAACTTGCATTAACCACCAATGATGAAAATAAGTGAAAGTATACAATTTTTGCTTGGGTTTGACATATAAATCTTGATTATTCAGGCTGAATCTTCATCTTTGTTTTTATATAGTTGTTGTATTTTTTCCAAATCATCCACTCTGTTTTTTTATGATAGATGGATTATGCAGCTTAGTAATTCAGCAACCTTCACAAGAAGACATGGCTATATACAGGTTAGACGGGTCTCAATTGTTAATCTGTTTGAAATTAAAACTTTATGGTTTCTGATGCAACACAAGTGAGCAGTGATGATAGCAAATATTTCATGCCAATATTACAATTAATATTTAAATACGAGCTATGAATATTTGAATACTAAATTCTGGTATTCCTTTTGGTGCTGCATTCAATACATCTACATGAAACTCAGGTTCCCTTTCAGAAGAAACAAGTATTTTTGAATGGGAAGTTTTAGCAAACACTGAATATCACAAATATTAATAACCCAACAGTGATAAATTAGGCAATACAGCTACTTTAATGACAATAATCAACAAAGCCCATTGAATTGGTGGGATACAGATGATGACATTAATTGAAAGTGAAAACTATTAACAAACAATGTGTTTAAACAACAGAATTTCCCCAATTTTACATGGAAATTTATAGACTGTACAACAAGAAATCTGAACATATTCACCTATAATCCCTGATGACTCCAAGAACTATAATAGTTACAGCTAGCACGCTGCAAGCAACTTTGGGTGACCCAAAAATTTGGCTCAGCTTCTTTGTTCTGTATTCCCATCTTGCCACCTGTTTAAAAGAAGAAATTTATTATAGAAATCTTGCACTGCAGTTTAATTAAAATATGGTTGAATGTAGTCCAAACAATTGAAATCAAAGTCCATGAAATAAGAATTCAAGCATGCAAAATAAAATTAGGTCTTCAAACAAGAAAATTTAATTTTTTTATTATAAATCATTATTACTTTTGATAAAAAATTAGTTTCTTGTGATCTCAAGCTGAAAGTATTGCATATTACTGGGTTAATATACTGTATATTACTAGGGTACTGTATAGTTCATAACTGACTTGATGTGTTTTATATTACTAGAGTACTGTATTATATATTATTGGTGCTGTATTGTAATGTATTTTATATTACTATTATGGTTGTTGTTGTTGTTTTGGGTTTAACACCATTTTCAGTGCACAATAGGTTATATATAGCAGCCAGTGTAACTTGTAAAGGAAGAAGCCAGGGAAAGCCCCAGTAAGAACCACCAACCTATGGGGCTGCTGGCAGCTTTCTCGCATACTCACACAGGCCAAACCCAAGACTTGAAAACACAAGGACTGAGGTGAGATGCCAGTGTTTGGTAAAGGCAAGTGCTTTACACCACTACGCTACCCAGGGCCCCTGTTACTATGTTTTTTTTTATTATACATTACTGGGTAGTGCATTGTATATTACTATGATACTGCATAGTATATTAGTGGGGTAATGTATATTACTGAATCAATATATTATATATTACTGGGGGGGTAATGTATTGTAAGATACAGTATTGTATTTTACTAGGGTAATGTAGTATATGTTACTGGGCTAATGTATTTGTATATTTCTAAAGTAATGTATTGTATATTAGTGGATTAATGTAGTGTATACTACTAGGATACTGTATTGTATATTACTGGGGCAATGCACTGTATATTACTAACGGTAATGTATTGCATACAACTATATTTTTGTGGTAATGTATATTACTGGAGTAATGTATTATATATTACTAGGATACTATAATGTATATTACTGGGGTATTGTATTTTTTATTACTCTGGTAATGTATTGTATATTACTGGAGTAATGTATTGTCTGCTATTGGGGTAATGTATCATATATTACTAGGGTACTGTATTGTATATTACTTAAGAAATATATCTGACTATTACCAAAGAATGATATATAACGTGGGTAATGCATTGTATATTACTGTCTTAATAATATTGTATGTTACTGTTTTAATGTTTTATATGCTTTAGGGGTAAATGTAGTATATATTACTGGTGTAATGTATTGTATTTTAATGGATTAATGTATTTTATGTTACTAGAGTAATGTATAATATATTTTTGAGGGTAATGTATTGTATATCAGTGGAGTAAGGTACTGACCCTAATTTTTAAAAAGCATTAAAAAAACCCTACTTATTTTGATTGTTATAAACAGTATCAATCAGTCTCCAAAGTAAATATTCTACCCCTGACTAATTATAGTCCAAATGTTCAAAAAACACTAGAGTAAAACCTGTCTTGAGAGACCTCTGCTATGAGAGACCACCTGTTTTGAGAGACCAGGATCTCCATGCACAGATTTATTGATTATATAGTCTTATTACCTGCTATGAGAGACCACCTGTCTTGAGAGACCATTATTTTTTGGCAGAAGAGGTGGTCTTTCAAAACAGGTTCTACTGTACTAACATTTCAATAAAACTGGTATGAGAAGAAATGCATTCCATATAGAACTTTTTGTTATAATGAGCAGTGCTTCCATGTAGCAGGTAATACAGACTCAGTATCTGAATACTGGGTTTTGGGGTCCCATCCTTGCCAACTTAAGTGTGTACGTAAGCAAAGTGCCCAACCTTGCTTGCTCCAGCTGGAAGTGGGAAAGCAGCATCCAATGAGCATGGGATGGGACTGGTGAAAATACCATATCATTCATACAGTCATTTCATCCTTATGAGCCACTATGACAGATGTAAACTTCATAACTTCAAATCTGTTTCTTCAACTGAACATACATGAATACTAACCATGTTCCAAAATAGTGGATTGAAAGCAATATTAGCAGCAGCAATCCAAAGATTGAGATCACTCCATATCACATCCATGGCTGGAATTTCAATCTGTGATTAAAAAAATGGTCATAAAATTAACAATGATGAAACTTTCATAAGTTATATACAGGACTTGGTATTAATAGTGGTATGATTGGCTTGCAACTAGTAAAACTGTCATATAGACAACTCAGTTTCTTCCATCTACATGCACAGCCAAACATACAGTGACACCCTGAGTACCAACTTAAAATGGATGCTATGGAAAAGCAGTTTTAAAAAGCTAAGCAATCATGCACATAGAATAATGACAGAACTGAAACAAACTGCAAGCTGACAAAACAGGCATACATAGATACATGCATACATACATACATAATTTCATTTTACCCCATTTACACTGTCACAGGGAATGAAAATGTTTGCTATGAACAAGTGGTTGTAAACAAATAACACCATGCAGGTACATTATAGACACAACACAATGAGACAAACAGACCATCTTCGTTAGCCACAGTTATGCTATGATAACCGTATCTACACCTTGGTGTATCAAACAGATATACTGGTGCTTTGTCCTAGCAACATCTATTGGATTTCACAAGTTGCCTCCCTTGGTATGTAATGCCAACTAACCAATAGCGTGGTGCATTGTACATCACCCAAAAATGGTCGAGGCAATTGACCTAAAGAGGATGCTTTGTAAGTTTAACATCAAATGTATGACTATGTACCAGAGGGAAGCAATTACAGGTGTATTTGAAAGGTATTTGTGCAAACATGGACTGGCAGTGGAAAATTGCTTATTTATCAGTCCATTCAAGTTGTGTGATCCCCTTGTCTCGAATATGTAGAAACACTGTTCAAATTTGAACAACACAATTTTGATTGGATACACCAAAAAAACTGACTGCTCTCTTTGATAACATTACCGTCATTTCAAACTTCTGACATCTATTGATCACAAGAATAAATTCTCAAAAAATGTTTTTATTTCAATTTGCTCTAATTCCTCTACAAATAATGGGAATAGGCCTGTTCCATGCCACCAACATCAGAACAAATCCCAGCTTTGTGACAAGTTAAGCATTCTTACTAACGGTGACTAGACATTTAGGCCCATAACATATGCAGCACATTGCCAAGTCAATCCATAGCAAAGTCAATCCACTATGGATTAAGTCCATATAAACAATGCTAAACAAATCTGATAACCCAATGACCGGGGCCCCTCTAATTTTAGATCGGGTCCATCCTGTGTATTCTAAATGAGGCGCCTGTCAGGCTTGTGGAAAATAATTCTAACTTGCCGGAGGAAATTTTTATTATGCTGATGAAATGTGTAAATGTATTTTCAAGATGTGGACCCACACGAGATAACACAGCACAATCTAAATCAGATCACCACTGTCCTATTTGAAATTTAGATCTGGGTTTAATCAAATTGAAGGATGGTGTGTCATGCTAAAATTATGATTTTGTAATCTAAACCCCCTCGATACAGTCATGTGGTTTTGAGAAAACACAATTTTCACTAATCTTCAAAAATAGAAGGAAATGAAAAAAACTTTCAGTATATGTCCCTTACATGTAGCATGTGGAAGTGATAAATAGTCATGATTGGAGCTGATGTACAACTATCTCTTGGGCAGTTTAATTAGCAGCAATTAAAGGCAAAGAGGTCAGGTATACACCACCATTTCACATATTATGTACCGGTAACTGGTTGACAATAGCTAGTGCGATGTGTTTGAAGGGTGCAGCGGGTGAGCCCACTGTGCTAATTTGCATAGGTAGGATCAGAAAGTGAAACAACACATTAAATGTAAATCAAAAAGATGCTAGATCATGTACAAGAACAAAAGTTATTACATGTCATTGCCTTGAATGAGAATGTTTAAGTCATTATGTACTATATTTTTGATAAGTTTGTGAACAGCGGCAATGCTTCTTTGAAGTTGGATTTTACTGCATATATAGAATGCAATGCATGATCATTTCAGTTGTCAAAATAGTGTTCAAGTGTAATTAATTTCTGAAGATGATTTAGGAAGCAATTAGCTATCAGCAAAGTCCAACAAAAATAAATTTCAGAACTCTTGGTTAACTGAGTTTTATTTTGTGGAAATTGGAGTCCAGGTTTGTGGAATTTCAGTCAGGGCTTGTTAGTTAATTTAAGTCACCAGTCCGGGGCCTGTGTCAAAACAAAATTTTCTTTGAGCACTGATATAAACTTACCTCTGATCTTGTTTGGATTTGCAACACTTGTTGTTACTGAACAATAAATATTTTTTATAAACATGTTATTTACTAACTAGTTCATCATTTAATGATTATGCAAACTTCATGGGTTTGATAAATTGTAATAAGTCAATAAACAATACTGTAAAATTCAATGAACATATAAATGCATCAAAGCTGCACAGCATGCACTTGATTGTGACTCCAGCAACTTATGGCAAACAAAGAGTTTTGTAATATAGTTATGTTGCAATAATTCTTGGGTACCCAACTTTGGTTCATAATGACAGTTATACTATCTTTTACTCAAAGATTTTTTTTCAAATGAAGAGGGAAACAAAACTCTATTTTAAAACTTACCTGAAACTCTGCCTTTAATCACTAAAAATTCAAAGCTTTTGTCTTTATTTTATAAACTGATGTAACTAGTTTCACAAGTAGTACAGTAAAAGTCATGCAGGTCATATATGCTCATTGACTCATCTTTAATTAAACATAAATTGATGTTTTAAAATATAATACAGTACTAATTTTGTTTAACCAAAGTCTATTCAATCCTGATTACTGAATGTTCTGCACACCTTAACTATCATCTAGAAACTTCCAAATGCAAATTATTGATCACTGTGGGCTTTTACAATGGTGGCCAGGTACTAAACTGGGTCATGAATAGTGCACATCGAGTCTAATCATCACAATATAGGATAGTACAAATTTGATTATCAACATGCATAGCTTTTACTGTGACATCGAAACAGGCAACATTCAATCCAGATTGTATTGGATCACACCTTTAGGTTGATCTTGTCTAAAAATGTCCACATGCTTAACATTGATTTTGCTGTATGTATTTTCTCGGGGTGTGTAAATAATGACCTTCTAAAGGGATATGGATGTATGATGATCCATATAAAGTGAATAATTGCTGTTCAAAGGTATGTAGAATCAAATTCTTAAAAATGACACCCATTACTAAAATAACTGGTGTTGAACACCTACATGTGACTTTGTGACTTTTACTATAACTGGTGTTGTAAGCCCTGTACATTTATAGTAAACATTATACATCAGTATAACTTCTATAAACCATTCTTTAAAAATCTGATCAATTTATCATTATGTTCAATTTTTAAAGATTTTTTTTTATCGTCACATGCAGTTCTTCACAGGATGATATGATTATGTAGCAAAACAAATAAAATCGGTAAGGGGTACAAACAAGCGGGAGGGTGTGCGAATACTGCAGGATCAGTAGTAGTCCGATAAATCAACCCCACAAATCTGTGCTGATACTGATGGACGATATAAAATATACACCGATGTGTGCAGCCAAATTTGAATGCAGATAATTGCAGCTTTTAATGAATAGGTGATATCAGCCCCTCACCCGAAAATCAACATCATCACGGGTGAAGGGCTGATTTATCGGCCTAGATCAGTAGTATAAAGTATCGCAGTTATCTAGCACTGCTCATTAATCGCCGTCTGTAAAATTGTTTACATACAACAATCTCTGTCACCATTTCTCAACAATTATCGAAGAAATATGCTATATTCTTGACTGCGTAAATCAAAACATCAAAATATTAAGATTGACAAGTTTGCGCACCAGTTGACAAAGCTTTGACACCTGCTACAGCATACCTTGCTAAAATCAAGCAAAGAATTTTCGTTGCAACAGCCTCTCAATTCTCTCGGTAACATATAAATGACTGGTTATATGATTAGAAGGACTTTACACCCATCCGGTGACATTTTAAACAATGCATCACCCCACCGTTCACTGATAAAATTTTTCATTGTACATTGGCGTCTGCTTCCTTTGACTGGTTTGTTATATATGGTTGTATTGATCGGTGTTAATTTAAAAATTGACACAGAGTACGGACGCGGTCGCTTTCCTGTCCGTGTACGTATAATTCTTTCTTTCTTTCTTTCTTTTTTCCTTTCTGTCATTCGTTGTTTTGAGGAAGAAAGAAAAACAAAGAAGAAGAAATGCACGTGTGATAGTCAAGAAAATCCCAAGTATTTATAGAATATTAAGCTTTCATAAAATATTAAAGGGCATGATCAAGTAACCATACGCGGGATAAAACTTTAGATATAAATAAAAATCCTATTTAATTCGAGTGTACTGTAAATACTTTTCATCGTCAACTGATCAGATGCGATTGCTTCACTCTTTCACCAAGATGTCCAACTAAGTGACTTACTATTGAACAGAATGCACTGATTTCAATTTTCAACATTTATTTTCAGAATGGAAGTTTTGTACTATATGAGGAGAAAATTACAGCACCCCTACTAAAGCACTGGGAAAATGTTTACATAAAATAATCAACAAAAGGGAAAGCTAAGTATAAGAAAAATATAATAATATATAAACTATATTGGGTAAATTTATATTATAAAATGCTAGACAACAGACTGTTAGGCATTTTTGTCTTGCAGATTATTCATGGATTTAAAACACATTAAGTAAAGTATAGATGCACTAGTTCATTCCCATCACATCATACAGTTAATGAATTGATGACATTGGGTACATACACGCGGTATGGATAAACCCTAAGTGTGGTTTTTACGTTTGGCATAGATTAACACTGGTTGATACTTGACATGTACGGTCACAGAGACATTACTTGTGACACGATATCGACTGGAAAAGGCGAGATACAATGACTTAATATGGAGCCTATCTTTTAAAGTGACAGAGAACACACCTTGGAAAGTAAGTCATAGTGACCGAGTTTTAGTGTGTTACACATGTTCATCCAAAGATGAACCCACGTTACAGAAGGGCGCATGTATTCACTTATAACATAAAGTTCAGATACTCAAAAAATTTCTTAAAATAACCGTAAAGAATGAGAGAAGAAAAGCAACTTCAACGTATGGTCCACTTTTTGTAACGCCATTTTTGGTCCACTTTTTGTAACGCGAGTATAAGACTGAAGAGAATAGCTTTAAGCAAATTGTTATTAGTAAATGGAGTTAACTTGTGCTGTTAAACCATTTACATCTCAATAATCTGCTATTAGAATGACGCCAAGTAACTATTACCCATTTTGCATAGCCAACTACAATACAAAATTGCTTGGATCCGATAGACATATAATCATGCAGGCATCTACAGAAGAGAATTCAGTTTGCGGGATTTTGAAACCCCAAAGTCTCTATATTTTCCTTTACTAACTCAATAATAAAATTAAAATTATGGGTATCGTTCGTAATTACTCGAGTCTTTACCAGTTGATAATGTTTTCTCCGGAGTTTAAGTACAATGTTTATGGCAATTGCAAAGAATTATCAGACTGAGTATCAGCATAAAAGATGACGACTGCAAACTAATAGATTGTCTCGTCATGGCTAAAATGCCGTTTCCACCTAAAGTAAAATGAATTGGTATAGAGTGTTTGTAAATATATCACATCCAGATTCCTGCTAAAACATTTGAAATAAAAACCGAAAGGAACCAATCGGAAAGGTACAACATTAAGTCAAAGGATTCACTATGACTTGGATTTTAGTAATAGCTGCATAATCAATTTACACCACCATGACAAATAACCTGAGGTGGTACATAAAACATTTAAATTAAAATGATCTACAAAACCAGATACTAAATATATTTGCTGAGATGAATTTGATAAACATCAAGACGTATACGGAACAAGCTGACAATAAAACTGGCTGCTATTGAACAGAATGGCAAAGAATGAGCTACACATATATCAAAGTTACAAAATAGATTGATGAGAATAGACAAAGGAAAAGATATTCACAAGTATCTTCGAATATTACGTCATCCTTCATGGCACTGTAAAAGTTGTCTGTTTCGAAATGAGCGTCAAATGATTCTGTAATAGTCATGAGTAGTCTCATCGTATTTACTTTTCAACTTTGTGTCGCAGAATTCGCACATCAGTTATTTGGATATCTCTAGCAAGGTTTCGTTAGTTTGATACTTTTGTTTTTGAGATTGTCAATTACCAAGTCATGATGTATTAATTTCCTCATGACAAAGGTTACATCTGGACATTGTCTCATCTAGAAATATTTTGACTGTTTTGAGATTCTTGCCATTTGTTTGCTAAAATCTTTTTCGAACTCAGTGTCTCAGACTTTTATTGTGGCTGCTGTTCAAGATAACTCTGACGATCTTTGTCAATTCAAAACCCAAAATGCAGGTATAGCTTTACATAAAGTTTATGAATTATATATTTGTTTTTGTTTTAAAATGTACACAATAGTTTTTATACGGTCTCGTCTAGTACCGTCGCAGTCAACTGTCCAACGTTGCTTTCAGCTTAGGTAATTTCTCCCTCTGGAATTAATTTCTCTGGCGTTAGCGGGTAGTCTTTAAACGGGTCGTGTGAATGCATTGGTAACTCCAAATCCACTTCTGAAATCTACCACGTATTATTAACATTAGGGACACTGAACAAGTTTGTTTTTTTTTTCTCTCACAATCTAATGTGTTCATCACTAACTCATCTAAGGTGTTGTATGTTCATGTATTGGCTCATTGTCGAATCATAGAGGTTACTATATTTGTTCAGATAAACCAAATATGATCTTGACCTTTCAAAGTCACCGTGATATCTGGGTTGTCATGAACCAATTATTGGCTATTTCCCTTGATGTTTTTTAAATGTATTTCTCGTTGTTGACGGGGATGATTTTTCCCTTATCAATTTTTTTTACTTTTTATAGGTGACTTGAGGAATAGATGGTTGTCATAACCTGACAAATTACGATTGAATAGTGTGAATAATTTTGGAGGAGGACTAGATGGATGTCATAACATGACAAATTATTTTCCCCTTACAAATATGACATGTACATGTTGAGTTAAAATGTTTCTTGTCCTCATCTGTGAATACGGAAAGGTTTTGTATTTTTCAGTTCGGCATAAAACAGTCTCACTATTCTACCAACAGAGTTATAAACCTCATGCACGCAATCAATACCTATGTAAGCTATTGGTCTGTAGCAATGGTGAACTCAACTGATGTGCATACGGGAATCCGGTGATACGTACATGACTATTGGAATTTTTTAGCTTTGCTGTTGTTCTTATTGAAACATTTTCTATAGGTAACAAGTCAAGAAGTTCTTATCACCGATGGCGACAACGGCGTCTAGTATTGTGATGATGGTGATACTGTACGTGCAATTCAGCAGTAATAATCTAATTCGCAATAAGCGACATAATGAATTTTAAATTGATGATGTCAGTTTCTGAATTTGAAAATTGATCTATTTCAGGCATGATGTCTCTCAAGTTCTTTAAATTACATCACAGCAGAACTTTTCTCGTGTACTAAAAATTTCATGTATGTCTTCGCATCGTGATAGCTTATATATAATGACGACAATCTGCGTATGTCTTTTGTGCCAACATAATAGATAGTTTAAATTTCATCAAATAGAATTAAAATAACAACATGCTTAGCTATTTCTGTTTCTAAAAGTCCAACCCGAAAATACTTTTCTTGCATGCATATTCACAGGGATACTATATGCGATTTCAAATTGATACACTGTGTTACGATTTTATGTTCTTATAATAATTAACAAGAAAGAGCGAAAGCCAACAAGAATGCAAAATTGAAAATGTTATGTATTTTCCTAAAATACAAAGTGAAAGAATTAAAAATAGCTTGCTATATGTTCAATGAAAGTCCTAAATGTTCTATCAATTCCGAAAGTATCGAATAATCCGAATGACTTTCAAAGTTATTCCGAATGTTTGTCTGTATTGTAATGATGTATTAACAGCACAGAAGAATCACTGTGATATAATCCCAAAATGTCTTTAAATGAATTCACAGTAATCCTGTGACAGCTATAATTGGAAATATTCTTTAAATGAATTCACAGTATTTCTGTGATAGCTATTATTCCAATAAATCTAAATATTTCAAGCACTGTAAATCCAACGAATGATTAAATTAAATAATTGAATCCTCTCGATTAATAACTTCCAAGACTGGTTTATACTACTAAGAATGCAAATTATACATAATAATTCTATTATATAGACTACCAATACGCAATAGATAGGGTCTCGCATTCATAATCTAAACCATGAACAGGGACAATTGGGTTACACAAGCTAATCAAGAATTAGGTCATCATATCCTTTCAAGAAACTCATGACCTCTATTCACATCACATGATATTTACCTGGATTCAGCTTGGAGCTTTATGAATGAATTTATGCACTATATATGAATGACTCATCTTTAAAGTGCAAAATTACGATCTATTGGGTAAATTAGTATGTAAAATATTATTAACTAACTTACCCATACGAACTATAATTACGATGGTAATACACATAATAAAGGTATATATAACACATTGCAAGGGTTTAGGGTATAAGTCTTACCAATGACCGTATTTAACCCAACTATTAACTACGTGAACATTAGGAAGATGGGTGCTTTTAAAATTGATCCAGTAGTGATAAAGAAACGTCTGTCATCCGTATATTTCATGTCAACCAATTCTTTTTATTTTTCACCCATTCAGGCAAATCATTACAGGCGCTTCCTTATATCAGATGAGACCTGTCTACGTGCAGTGTTAAATATTCAATCCAAACAAACATCCACCTCGAATTTTCACTTACTTCTGGTCCAAATTTTATATCTAAAATGTTCAGTAAATGCCCAATGCCTATAGGTGGCGCACTACAGTTTCGTATTTTGCATATGTTAGAATTTTAAAGAGAAAGAATTTCCCCGGGTTTCCTTACTGGTTATACTGGCTATTTAAAAAAAAAAGACCTTGTATATCGTAGGTATTGTTTAAAGAACTTTTAATTCCCTTTATTTTGGTGTATTATTGATGGGTGTAATATGGGTTATAGAGTATACAGCTTGGCCTTACTCCAGATGTGCATCTTTCTAAAAAGTGCTAGCTCCACTTGGTCATTTTCACTTACTGAACTTCAGAGGTAAGCAGTAAAGTAAAAAGAGCCGATAACTTTTTTTTTTTTCTTTTTTTTTCTTCACATTTTATATATTTAGTAATTCGTTCATTGCACTTTTAGAAGCTGGTATTGTCTAGTCTGGAGAAATTCATTTTCCATATTTTAATAGCTGCAAAGGATAGTGTACTTTAGACAAATTCAGGCTGATTTTTTTGAGCACAAGGGAGCAGTCATTTTAGTTAGCAGTGTGTTAAGATCATTTACAATTTCCAAAAGTACACTATCCAAAGAAATGTCAGCCACATTAGTTCAAAGCAGCATAGAGGTATACTAACATTCTCTCCACTGTGAATGTTTTAAATGCAAACACCTTCACCTTACGTACGTCACTCTCTCAAAAGTACATAATGACTAGTGAGCGCCCCCATACCAATTTTACCATTTTTTATTTATTCATTATGTTCTACAATAAAAGTATCTGTATTCAGCCTTCTTTAAATCCCGTGTTGGTTTATTCATAAGTCTGGACGCCAGAATTGTTCGAATTATGATTTTATCAAGTATTGCTCACTATCACTAAAATATTCATATAGCCTGGAACGCTGTATTATCGCGGCAATTAATGTTCTTACTGGTACATATTAAAACTGTTTTGCTATTGTTGCTTACTTATAATTTGTAAAGTTTGAACGACTTTTCCTCCTTCTATTCCTATAAAAAAATCTTTGTCAAACGAAGCGCTCAAATGTCAATAAAACAGCATACGGTGGCTGACCCAGATTAACGTACCATGGGGGAACAACTCTATATTATCGCGGTATTTGTTCAACTTATGTATGGTAGCACGCAGGTATTATAATAAAATACGACTTACCTATGAGAAGAAATGTCCACGCTTATACTGGTTTAGTATATCCACAATAAAGGAAAGGATCCAATGATAAAATCCAACACACAAATGTAATTCAAGTGTAAATCCATGCAGAACCCATGAATAACATCACACATTACATGCAACTATTATTTAACTTCATATGAATTTTAAAAGCAAAATGGGCAAAGAAATGTAACTATATAACAACTATTATTAATATTATTATTAATAATATTAAAATATTATAGATTTAAAGAAAGCTTAACAGTTATTATATTCTTATGTACTTACGAGAAGTATGATCATAAGCAACATTTTGTAAATTTTGGTCCATATTGGCTACCATGAAATGAAATTGCAACCTTAACCTTGTAAGGACTTGCGTGTCACCATCAGTAAATGACCTATAATATCAAACATCAGACGATACACTGAATATATTTCGTAACCAAAGCCAATGCAGGTATAGCATGCTCGACTGGAGTTTTTTATATGATAATCAACGTAATTGCATGAACTTTACAAAACGTGATCTTCATTCTATTTCATGGTTAAGTTATAAGAAAAAATGTTGACATTTTAGAAGAAATTATGCTGCAAGATATTTGAATCCTTGCTGGCTATAGCTTTACATCTGCAAACAACCGCTAAACGGCGTGTGTCCAAAATTAATCGGAAAATCCCATTTACCGCGATAATATAGAGCCCGCGATAATACAGCGTTTGAGTATAAGTCTGCATAAAGAACATCAACTTGGTTCATATATCTTAGTTCTGCATTTGGCGTTCATATAATTATGTTTTAAACCATTCTACTGTGCGCGCGGTATTTAAAGTCGTGAGAACGCATGGTTACTATGGCAGCAATACGATTGTGAACGTGGAGATGTAATTTCTTTTTCCATATAATAGCTTTCCTGACGAGAGCAACCTCATTGATAGGAACTTAGGTTTTCCAAAATCATTAATGTTTCTAAATGTGAGAATTGCATCTTCGTGTAAATTCTCTCGCATGGGGAAAACATTTGTGACTGAACCCGTTCAATGCAACCTTTTTTCGATACAGTTTACTCCAAGGCAGGTTCTATATTATCGCGGCAAACGGGATTTTCCGTTTAGTTTTGGACACGCGGTTGTTTACAGATGTTAAATATTAAGGACACAAATATCTTGTAGTACAATTTCCTCTAAAATGCCCTCATTTTTAATAGGTTTACAGTGAAGAACAATGAACATCACTTTGTTGTAGAAGGCATGCAGTTCCTTTGATCTTCATATACAAAACTCCTGTCGAATTTGCTATACCTGCATTTGCTTTGATTACGAAATATACTCGGTATATCGTCTGATGTTTGTTGATTATAAGTTATATACTGATTAAGATTAAGCTTGGAATTTCATTCCATGGTAGCCAATATGGACCAGAATTGATAAAATGTTGTTTATGGTCATACTTGTCATACATAAATAGGAATACAATAACAGTTAAACTTTCTTGAAATCAGTAATATTTAAATAATAATGTTACTAATAATAATTTTATATATTTATATTTCTTTACCCACATTGCAGTTAAAATTCATATAAAGTTAATTAATATATGTTTTTAATTTTTTTTAAAATAGGAATAGAAAGAGGGAAAGTCATAGAAACTTTACAAATTATAAGTATGCAGCAATAGCAAAATGGTTTTAATATGTACCGATAATCTTAAGTACCGTGATAATACAGCATTGCAGGCAATACTGTGCTTTTGTAAATAACTTTTCAGTTTCCTTAAGTTTTCATGAAACTCGTAGCACTTTTATTTCCTCTTTATATCATCAGTGATGTCACCAACTAGTCCCGTAATGTAAGATGCCTCCCCTGATATTTGTGTTTTTAAGACCGCCAACAGTGTTTTACATTATAGGACTAGTCTACACCATGAGAGTTAAAGTTAGGGGACCTTGGACATTAGTTTATTGTGAGCCACAAGTTGTCCTGTATCACAGTACCATAATGATTGTAACTGTGAGTTGTTTATGTAGTCTTAAAATGGGCTAACAACATCTCATTTTTTAAATCATATTGAAAACCTGAGCAATAGTAAACTGCATAAAGTATGTACTGTTTACTCTCATTTAAGAAACAAAGTTTGTTACATTAGGTTCATTGTATTGGTCCAATATTTAGGCCTTTGAGAGCAATTGGTAATGTACAGTTCAGGATAGGTGGGTCAGGGATGGTAATCTGATTGAGAAGAATGACTAAAAAAATATTGATGTCCCATTTCCTTCATTAAAGTATTCTTTTACATTTTGCTGTTAGTGTGTGAAAGAGTACCACATAATTAAAAAACAAACAAAAACTATACCTTTCTGTCTACATATTTTGATGCATTATACAGTAATATGGAGTCTGCATGCACTGGTAAAGAAATGTTACAAATACATATGAATAATCCATTTAATACTGAGGAGAAGTGGATCTTGTATAAAAGTTTGAGAAATTGAACATAAGTTTTTCTTCAAATGCTGTTTGTAAATAGAATACATATTTGTTAACCTTGACACTAGTTTCTAAAAAATGGCAGTCAGATTACTTCCTTCTTGGAAAAAAGAATTTTTTAAAAATGTGTGAAAATACATACCTAGGGAATTAGAGAATTACAGAATCACAAAGTAGAATTTTTGAAAAATGTGCATAAATCCCCCATAATGTTTCTCTTAATCAACCATGTCTTATTTGTCATTTGGAAGAGAGCACAGAAGTTTGTATAGAAATGTGTCTCTTTCTCCAAATGAGTAACACTTTACAGAATGATACATTCTGGGGATGATAGTTGAGAACTTTTAGAAGAGCTCTAAATGGCTTCACAAATTCATTTATTTTATTTTCTAGAAAGGGATTAATATGAAGTTCATCATTCCCTGTGAAGATCAGGTGAATTTTATGGTCACTGTATTAATAAAATATCTCTTCAAAACTTTGTTATAAAATGTAAGTGGCATAATGGAAACATCAGTCTTCGTAATTTGTTCTTTAGAAGTTGTATTGTTCACCAAATGCACAGTGGAATATATTTTGAGACATCCTTTCTGTTATTGACTTGAGATATAAAAACATACACCTAAGTTCATTGAAAATATAAATGAAAGCATAGAATATCATGTTAAAAAGTGATCTAGTATTATTAAAAATTACAAAGTTGCATTTTCAAAAGGTTATTTGTCAGTTGGAACAGTTCAGTGCTGCACACTGGACCATTGCTGACTTCCATCATAGCAATAGCAAATTGCAATAAGTTACTGCCATTTGCAACAATGATGTCATGCACATTTAATGCATTTGAATTAATTGAAAGCGTCAGATTCAGCTGTGAGAAAAGTACTGTGTAAGAACATGTTATATTGGCTCTATCATTTGATGAATCACATCATATGAAAAAAATAGATATTTTCAGTACAGGAAATTCATACAATATAGGTTGCATGTTCACCTTTAAATATATGACAGACTTGTTGCACTGTTCTTATGCTTTATAATTCATGTACTTACCATGTATAATTTGTTTTTTAGATAAAAGACTGTCATGTCTGTGAAGAAAAACTCAAAATTTTCCATGTCAACAACTTCACAGAAGGTCAACTCTAGAAGTGATAAGAAATCTTCAATGAAAGTAGGGGACAAATTAAATTCTTTGGAGGTAGTTGAAGATGGTAGGTTTTCAAGACAGATAATTTATTTTATTTTAAGTTTCTGTTTTAAAAAGTGTTAGACTCTGTGGTCTTAAACAAAGGAGCAGGAAGAAGCAAAACCAAGTTTTGTAAAACTTAAGAAATAATTTAATTTGCAGAGTTACAAAATGAATATTTAAGAAGAACTTATGAATTAAATTCAAAATAATCCTAAAAATTCAATCACGAGTCCAAAAGAAAAGATTGTTCCAAATGAAGTCCAGGTCTTGAATGTGCTGATGTACCAATAGCCTTGAAGGTACTTAATACCAACAGTTTTGATGTATCACAATGGCATTGTCCAAAACTCCTTTGAATAAATTCACAATAATCCCAGAATCATGTTAGTCCAAATAGTGATATGAGAACTTTGTAATTTCAGTATATAATTTAAATAAAGGATTCCTCTCAAATTCAATCTAAACACCACATTAAATACATCTGCAAACTGATATTAAAGCAAGAACAATAATAATAAACATGAATAAGAATAATTGTTCAATTCTCTCTTAATATATATCTCCACTACGCTATTATGACTCTTTGTCGCAATTCATCCATGTGACTTATTTCACAATACTTGACTTGTGTCGAACTACAGCCCACCTGACTTGTGTTGCAATACTCAAGTGTCCAATCAGAAAATTAGACCGAACTTGTTAACAGGTTCATTTTCAAAGATGAGTTTAAAACTAGTAAAATAGCTCTTTTTAAAATTAGAATCTATCATCATGGATCAAAAGTCAGCACACACACAATTCATATATACATAACATCTCACCTCATAAAGAAAGACTTATACAATAAAACTTTCTTTTACATATTAGTTCAGCATATATAGGATAATATGATAATAAAATTACATAGAAAGATGTCTTATAAATGACACAAAAATATATACAAAATAAAGCAATATTGTACATTTATACAAGTCATGTGAAAGTGCATCTGCAATCAGTTTATCTTTTTCCTTGATATGCTAATGTCAGTGTTTTATTCCTGCAGAAACAAATTCCACCTCAACAACCTCTGATTTTTGTTTTTCATTCTGTTAATGAAAGTAAGGGGATTGTGATCACTGAATACAATAACCAGAGAAGGAGCTGAATTAGTACACATTTCAAAGTTGTGTAGCTTATATTAAAGCCAAACATTCCTTCTCGATTGCGGAATAATTTCTTTGGTGCTTGTTCAGTTTTTTAGAAAAATAGCACACTGGATGATCAACACTATTTTTGTTTTCTTGAATTAATGCTCCATAAACCTGTACATCACTTGCATCAGGAAGAATTTGACTTTTGTTCAGTAATGTACCTTATCTGCTTTCTAATTAATAATGTCAAAATATGTCAGTTCTAATGTTTTGTTTTACTGATAGAAACATGCATAATTGAATATATCATGTGAATCAATAGATCAGTAAGATTCTGTTTGGAAATTCAGTGCAAAAAGTATTTTATGTCATATAAATCATATCATGTTTTAGGATCATATTAAAGAAAAAAACATCTAAAATTGAGATCTGGAGATTTTAATCAGATTAAGAAACAGAATTTTATGTAAATAGTTTGATTTCTGGTACACAAAGCATGTTTTAATCAGTTTTCTGTAGGACTTTGAAATGGGTATGGTTTGAAGTATGAACTAAATGAGCAAAGGATTTATAAATTTGCTTCAAAGAGACTGAAGTTTTTCCTGTATTTGCCTTATATTTTGAAATTCCCTTCTACACCTCTATACTTTGGGGATGTTTTTCTTATATTGTCCTTTTGTTTTGGCTTCAAATTTTAAAATAATCCCCTATTATTTGGATGTTTTTCCAATATTAGCCTTTATATTTTGTCAAAAAGCAATGGATACACTGATGCTTTCATCATGGTCTTACCATGCAGGTCCCAGATTTTTTGCAAGGTACTTCACTGTAGGAGAGTGCCAAAAAATTGAGGTGGGGCTTATTCAGTTTGTAATGCTTTATGTTCTGCAGTTTTTTAACTGAATCTCACCAAAGTACACACATGTATATCATGGAACATATTTATTTAGTTTGTTGTTGGTTTTCATTGCATTTTAACACATTATTGGCTATATGATGCTGAGGAAATGGCTGCCATTGGTAGAGCACCAGACTCATAATCCAAGGTCTGCAGGTTCCAGGCCAGCCCAGGTTAGGAGCTAAGTGCCTTTCTTTAGGACATGCTGAGGTGGCCAGCCTGGGCTGGCCTGGAACCTGCAGACCTTGGATTATGAGTCTGGTGCTCTACCAACTGACCTACACCATATGCTGTCAAAGTCCCTTTTGTAGCCAATGTCAAGGTCAGTCTTGCATTTTCACGTGCAGATGTGCAGACATGATAATGTAAATATTTGCTATTTGAAGCAAGTTTTGACAACCAGGAATTTTAATATTTATTCTGGTTTTTCATTTACATTTTAATTGTAATATTTGCATGTACTTGAGATTTGTCAGCATTCAATTGTTCTGAAAATCTAGCATCCCCAAGTGGTGTTTATCATCTGTTGTTTGCATGATAATTAAGGAGACCAATACATACTTACTGTTTAGCAGATAAGACAATGGTTAAAAATAAGTGTTCTCAAATCATTCTAAAAAGTAGGCTTTTTGAAGATTGTTTTGGTGCATGTCACCAATTTTAAGGTGACTAGGTGATAATTGTCAAGTAAATGTTTGAGAATATGTTTTCTCAAATCATTGTATAGTGAGTATAAATAAGTCATTGAAAAAAAAATCATGCTGTCATTATTGTTAATGTAGTTCAAGAGATGAATCTGCTAACACATCTTGGCAGAACAAAAAAATATTTGACAGAGTTTTCACAGACAAATCTAATGAACCTATTCCAAAAGAAAAACGGTTGTTTAATTTTTCCTTTAAGTTCTTACATCTAAACATCTCTCTCTCTCTCTCTCTCAATTGTGTCAGATGTATTTCCAAAACCCTTGTCTATCAGATTATCATCATCAATAGACTGCCTTTGATTTTATGACTATTTTATCCCTTCCTTTTCTAATCTGTGTGGTATATATATCTATCTAAATGTAATATTTACATTATCTTTAAAGTGCAGTTTCCTAAAAGATTCCATATTTTATTATACCTAATATTTAACTTTGGTTTGATCATATTATCTTGTGTCATAATTTGGCGAGCACATACCTCCCTAGGGCAAGTTCAGTTTTCCAGTCAGTTTGCCCTGGGCAAGCTGCTTTTTATAACATTTATAAAATTGTGACTTTGTGGATAAAATGAGTTACATAAATGGTTTTTGCAAGGAAGGTAATGGGGAAGATTCAGAAAAGGAAAAGTCATTTAATCATGGAGGGATAAAACGTAAAGTATCCACTGAGTGTGAGGTAGCTATTTCTCCAAGTGCCATTAGATAGACTCTATGGCAACAGAAATGTCAAATGTGACACTGACAAGAGAGAGAGATTTTCAGCCACATTAGGTCAATAATTATCAATGGTTTGAATTCACTGACTGAGGAAAGAAGTTTTGCAGTTATTGCGAACAAAATCCCAATGTGGCACAAGTTGGAAACTCAACCAGTGGTCAGTGGAACTGACAAATTCAGGATAGACCCAACCATGTTTAGTGACAGTTCTGGACCTCATAAGGCTTGTGCAACATGCATGACACTAACCAACATGTGCAGACAATTCCTGAAGTTAGAGTTGCTGATACTCCGTTAGTTGTTGTTGTTGTTGTTGTTGTAGGTTTTAACGCCATTTTTCAGCACAAGATAGGCTATATATGGCGGCCAGTATTAATGGTGGAGGAAGATCACGGGAAAACCCTGGAAAGAACCACCGACCTACGAGAAGCTACTGGCAAGCTTTCTCACATACCCACATTGGCCGAACCTGAGACTCAAACCCATGCAGACAGAGGTGAGATGGCAGTGATCCGTAACAGTGAGCGCTTTAGACCATTTGGCCACTTGGGGCCCCCACTCCATTAGTAAGAGTCATTTTAAAACTAAATGAGAATGAAATAAAAAGAAAATGAGAGCTCATTAACACAGCTTCACCCCAGCCTGTTATGGAAAACTATTATTTTTGATCTGGAAATGCTGTTTGCACTCCAGAAGAAGTGTTGAACATGGTACTATTTATGAGAACTGACTCGGGGCAAGAGACTTTCTTCTGTCAAGTGATTAGATCTTGAGAGAAGTTAGGGAAAGTTCCAATAAATTCCTTTCCATTCTTGCAGATGGAAGTCCTGATGATACTGTGTGGCAGACATGTATATGGACATCCTTTCAAATCTAGTGGCTAAAACCTATATAAGTAAAGTAACAAAAAGTATCATATAATCATGTCCTTTTGAAAAATTATTCCCTTTGAAAAAAAATCTGTTGTACATTATTTCTTTTGTTCCTTCAGTGGATTATAGTGCATATTTCTCAGTGAATATATGAGATTGAAATTTTGGGACAAGTGAAAAGGTACGTGAAACTACTTATCCTATACATGTGGATTAAAAAATTTGTTTCACTCTCAAAATGTTATGTTTTAAAATGTTTGGTCTTTTTAGATAAGCGGAGGCGTTTGAGCCAATCTGCAGGACACAACCAAAAACTCCCGAAGGTGCTGAATCTTCCAATCTGTGACGAACAAATTTCCAAGATGAGAATTTCACATATTAGCCTTATGAGTGTGAGTTTTGCATGGTTTTGTTTATAAATTTAATTACAATTTTTTTATCCTAGTAATTAATTTTGAGGGGCTTTTCAACGTAGGAAATATTTTCATCATTTGTTTTATTAAGATGGTAAAATTAACCTTATTAATGAGGACTTCCATCTTCACTGTGTTTAGACTTTTTTCAGGTAACTTATTGTATAATTTGCCCATAATCAGTAGTACAACTGGTTGGAATCATTATATTTTACAGAAAAATGTTTATATTAGAGCCAGATTCATTAATTTGCTGGAAATTGTTTGCTCATACTATAACGATTATTCTGTTTGTAGGTGATGGAGTCTGTAAGAACAGTTCTACAGTTAAATGATTTTTATTATGATTGAGACCTTATGAATATTTATGAAGTAATTTTGATTGACTGATGGCTTTTTACTATTCTAGAGACTGTATGTTTACAGGATTGTGATCAAACTTGGTAAATAGGTCTGTCATCAAAATCTTGGTTGCATAGGACTATGAGAAAAATTAACACAATTTACTGTGACCTTGTGTCTGATTGCTATCAAGATGCTGGATGAATTTGATTATGAAGACTGAATTCCGATCAGATCTTCACCATGTTTAAAAAACATATGATTGGTCATTATCATTGAGAGGCTGTATAATAAGCGGGAGCTGTGCATAATAATGAGGTACAGTGCATCTGATTTGCTGAGCTTGTTACCTCTCTAGCCCTAAGGACATCCAGTATCTAGAAAACTTAGTAAATGTATTCATATAATGAAGAATCATGGATAACTTCAAGTACAAACAAATGTATAGTCCAATAGGTAAAATCTATATAATATAAAGTTTATGAAGTGTTCTTTGTACATGTTATATTTAGAATAATCATAGGTACATGTATATTAAACTAAATAACACAGTAGTATATTAATAAAAATTCTTTCATGACAATAAATGTCTAATAAGCAGGCTTTAAAGGAATTGTGGCCAAAAATTTCATATTTATGAAAGCTTTTACCAGTCTAAAACCTCGACCTTCCCAGCCCCACCATTTCAAAAATTATGGCAGGCCATCCTTGGCCTATTATGGAATGAATACTGTAGAAGACTGTATCTGCAATTTTTTGTTTCCAGTTGCGAGAGGAATCAGAGAGTAGAAGGAAGTTTAATACTATAAAGGAGACACAGTACATCACTGTAAGAAAGAAAGTAAAGGATAATGCAAAAAGGTATATCTCATAAAATGATTTACATAATTGATACAAGACCTACATTCATGAGTTGCCTTAATAATTTCCAAGGCATTTTATTACATATTTCCCCATCCCCATCCCTTGAACAGTGGTTGTGACCCCAAAACCGTGCACTCATATTGTGGATGCATGTTGAGATATTTATCATATTAACCTTTGAGTCCCTACAGGTACAACAGATCGGCCAGATGGTTATTGCATGGGCAACCTATATATATCAAGTTGGTGAATTTCCATCCAGTGCTTTATTTGGTTTAGGAGTAGATATGGCTATGGATAAATGGATGGACTGACAGGTGGAGGGTATCGCAAAGTGTTGGAATGAAAATGTAGACTAATTGAAGGATGAAATATTAAGTAGTTATTTTATTTGTGAAATTATTCATGTAACTTTTGGATGAAGTTTATTCTGTTACATGTAAATATATTAAATACAAAATCTTTACTTAGGATGGTACATGACTGTTTCACATTTGTTGTATGGCATGTTTACTATAGAATGAACACAATCGTTATTTTGTGATGTATATTTTTGAACTTGTATTTTATTTTTACTTTGATATTTTTATGAGTGTTACTACCTTTAAGACTTACTAACTTATAATGTTGCCTTTGATATTATGTATTTTTCTGGACCTGAAATAAGTCAGGTACAGGTACAGTAAGAATCATCTAAAAAAACACGGTCATATAATGTACATGTTTGTAATTTGTATTTTTTATTAAGTATATGCTTGTTTGGATCAAGATTTTTGTATCTCAGATCATGTTGTTCCATTTTTTTATACATATACTGTAAATGTTATTCTTGTTCCAAAATTGTAACAAACAACACTTTTGGATCAAGATTTTGTATCTTACCCCATGTTCTATAACACAGGGTCAGGCGTGAATCCCATTCTTTTAAACCAGAAAATACCCCAAAAATTGATCCCTATTTCTTTAACTTGAAGAAAATCACAATCAAAATTGGTAACTGAAACATTGATATATTGTTCGTTTATGGTCAGAAACGGTTGATGGAACCTGTAAATTTTAATCCACATTTTGAAATTATCAACTATTAATAAGAAGTCATAGAATTGGTTACATTTCTTTCCAAAGGACATTCTTAGTACACCGTAATTAAAAATATTCAAGGAAATTTCGATCCATGAAAATGTCACTTACGCCTGGTGTAGGCAGTACATTAATATTTAAATGCCAGTTAAATAATTTTTATTAAGTGAAATTTGTGTTTTAATTCTATCTTTTAGTTCCTCTTAAGTGTAATCATCATAAATGCAATGTGTATTTAAATCTAAAATGTGTCAATCTACTATAACAGCTGTGTCTGCAAGCATTTCTCTGAGAACCTAATTAAGTGCTGACCATGTTTGATATCTGACTAGTGGAAGTATTTGTTCTATTGTTGCACTGAATTAAAAGCTGGCCTCCTTTGTATTATTGTACTTGTTTCAAAATTTTAACAGCAGTCTACATTGGCAACCGTATGTACCATATTCAGTGTAATATCCTCACATATGTTCTTAAGTGTACATCCCTCTTTTTAGTCAAAATGCCCATAAATGTTGTCACTTCTAATTGAATGCACAGGAATGACACTGACTTTAGAAAGTCACCAACCTAAATACTTTGTCGCCATTTTCGTAATGGGGTAGGGGAATGAACAAAAATTTTGCATACAAGTGAAATTTGTACGAGGTGACCTGTCATTAGTGAGTAGGATTTACACTGAGAGAAAATAAACAATGTAAGTTAGATTAAATAAAGACAAAACTACACTGAAATCCACTTGTATATTGACAACTTACATTTGTGTGGTACATTCCTTAATGAGTTAAATGCTTTTCATATATATGAAAAATCAATGAATTCGAGTTTAGATCACATGTTAGAAATTTTTATGTATCATTGCATCTGGTTAGAAAACATGAATAACACATATATAACAAGAATGATAGTCCTCATTTGATCTATGTCCCATTATCAACAAACACATCACTTAATAATTCACTTCAAAGTTCATTGTTGCCAGTAGCATGTAGCTGTATAGTTGTTGTTTACATGCTACATGTACTTCAACTGGCCTGGATTTTAGTCAGCCGGAGACAACTATCATCTTGCTAAAGCTACCAAGGGGATGAGGCTATTCATGTGGAAATGAAAGCATGCGAATAAATTAAAAAGTTTAATAAGCATCTTTGTGAGATGTTCCATCTTCAGTTAACTTGATGGCCAGATGTCTATAGTTTCCAAAATTGTAAATATAATTTGTGTTTTACTCACTATTGATAGTGATGATAGGCATAAACTTTTTTTCCTGCAAAATGGAAACTTTCATGGCACAATAAATGTGTTCTAATCACATTGGAAAATGCAACAATCAGTCAGATTCCATTGCTTTTATTTAAGTTGGGTACTGACTTCCTTTGGTGAAAGGTGCTTTGGTTTTATTGAAGTTTGTAGTCAGCTTGCTTGATGAAGGGTGCATGTGTTATTAAAGTCACTACTAAAGGCCAATTTTGTAGGATCAAACAAATGCCTTTTTCTTATTGCAGCATTTGTTTTTTTTAATTTCCTTAGTATTTAAACAGAACAATCGGTGCTTCAAAGGTAATCAGTTTTCTCTGAACTTTCAGCAAAAACATTTTTTTCTGGTACATCTTTTTAAAAAAAAGGATTAGCTGTCATTTGGTCAATTTTAGCTGTTCTTGTTCACGCCTTCATAGGTTGGTTGATGATAGTTATAACATAAGTCACACGGGTCATGTATGCACATTTACTCATTTTAAATTTAATATAAATTGTTCTTTTAAATTTTAACACTAATTTCCTTCAACCAAAGTCTATTCAATCCCGATTATTGAATACTCTGCATCTTAACGGTCATCAAGAAACTTCCAGACGAAACTTATTGATCTCTATGGTCTTTCACAATGGTGTCTATGTGCTAATCATGGATCAAGAAAAGGGCACTTTAGGTGGAATTGTCACAATATAGGGTAGTAGAGATTTGTTTATCAATATGCGCAGCTTTCATAGTGACATCACAGCATGCAACATTCAATCCGGATTTACTGGATCATACCTTTAGGTTCATTTTGTCCAAAAATGTCAACATACTTTAACATTGATTTTGCCGTATGCAATTCTTGGAGTGTTTAAATAATGACCTTCCAAAGGAATGTGGGCGTATAAGAATCAAATTGAAGTGAATACTTGCCACTTGAAGGTATGTAGAATCAAATTCTAAAAAATGACACCCATTACTGAAATAGTCGGTGTCGAATGCCTACATGACCTGTATGACTTTTACAACAGTCCAATTACAAGAATATGTTAAGTTTATCATAGCATAAGCAGATTATGATATAACAATGCTCTGGTAAGATGGTTTGTTAACATAACAAAGGATTTGTTTATATAACAATAAATAGATTCCAGTCATTTTATATCCAGGTTTGTGGTTGCCTTTCATGGTGCCTTTGAATTTCTCCACTCCAAAACCGAGATTGTATATATAAGTTTTAACAGTTAAATATGTTGTCTGGAAAAACATTAGCAATGATATATTTTGTTGCCAGTAAGGAAAAAAAAAATTGCAATTTGTGACATTGGTGAAGCCCAACATGATCCCTGAACATACCATTTTTAACCAAAATGTCCATAAATGCAGCCACTTCTAACTGAACACACCTGTTTTTAGCCAAAAAGTCCATATACATCATATGATATACGTGGCCATTTCTAATTGAACATGTCTTGATTTTAACATTCCTTGTGGTTGCGAGTTGGCAGCTACAATTATTCTAGAACATTATTATTTTCCCAGATCCTGCCAATGTGCATGCCTGGAATGTCATTTTCACCTAATTTTGTCAGGCTTAGTCTGAGTCAGAACTGGGTCTTTTGTCTTTTTGCTGGTTGTGACCATGTTTGGAGAGAGAATGTACATGCAGAGTGGAGTTTCCAACAGAGACAATGGGAGTTAAGTCTTGTAGGATACACTTGCATGTGAATTGGGCATTGTTTATGGCTCATTTGTTGTGTGGTTATTGTGCTGAGACAATGGGAACTAAGTCTTGTATGCACTTACATGTGATGTGAACAAGGGTTTATGATACATTTGATGTGCTTTTTTATTGAGATTTTAGCTCCAGAACTTCATCTAACTTATAATTTTTAAGTACACATTATTGATAATATGTCAGATATGGGTCAAATTTTGTATACCTTGAAATAACTCAATTCTTTTTAATTATGACTTGTGTACATGGTTTTTGTACACTGCAGCTTTTTGTGTTTATGATGGTAGTTTATGGTGCACTGTGGCATAATGTGTATATGATGGTAGTTTATGGTGCACTGTCACATATTGTGTTTATGATGGTAGTTTATGGTGCACTGTGGCATATTGTTTATGATGGTAGTTTATGGTGCAATGTGGCATATTGTGTTTATGATGGCAGTGTATGGTGCACTGTGGCATAATGTGTATACGATGGTAGTATATAGTGCACTGTGGCATAATGTGTATATGATGGTAGTTTATAGTGCACAGTGGCATATTGTGTTTATGATGGTTGTTTATGGTGCATTATAGCATATTATATATGCCATGATAGTTCATGGTGCACTGTGACATATTGCATATATGATGATAGTTCATGATTCATTGTAGCATATTGTATATACCATGGTAGTTTAAGGTGTACTGTGGCATATTCTATATACCATGGTTGTTCATGGTACACTGTGGCATGTTGTATATGGTGCATTGTGGTATATTATATAAAACATGGTAGTTCATTGTGCACTGTGACAAACTGTGCTTACCATGAAAATAACTCCATTCTTGTTTTACCACAGCTTATGCAAATGCACCTACATACACACTCAAACCTCACATTGACCAGCCTATACCTACATACACACACAAACCTTACTAACAGGCCTATACCTACATACACACACAGACCTTACTGACAGGCCTATACCTACATACACACAGACCTTACTGACAGGCCTATAGCTACATACACACACAGACCTTACTGACAGACCTATACCTACATACACACAGACCTTACTGACAGGTCTATACCTACATACACACACAGACCTTACTGACAGGCCTATACCTATGTACACACACAGACCTTACTGACAGGCCTATACCTACATACACACACAGACCTTACTGACAGGCCTATACCTACATACACACAGACCTTATTGACAGGCCTATACCTACATACACACAGAGACCTTACTGACAGGCCTATACTTACATACAAACCTTACTGACCAGCCTATACCTACATTCACACACAAACCTCACATTGACCAGCCTATACCTAAGTACACACACAGACCTTGCTGACAGGCCTATATCTACATACACACACAAACCTTACTGACCAGCCTATACCTACATACACACACAAACCTCACTATGACCAGCCTATACCTACATACACACACAGACCTTAATGGCAGGCCTGTACCTACATACACACAAACCTTACTGACCAGCCTATACCTACATACACACACAAACCTCACTATGACCAGCCTATACCCATGTATACACACAAACTTCAATGTGACCAGTCTATACTGTTATAACTTTATGGTCTTAAACTAAGTAACAGAAAAGAGGGAAAACGAGCGAGTTTTGTAGAATTCAACAAATAATTTATATCCCGAAAATACAAAGTGAAAATTTGAAAGGAACTTACAGTATTGTGAGTTAAATCACAAACAATCCTAATGGTTCTATCTCAAGTCCAAATTTATGAAGTTCCAATTGAATTCCAGTTGTGTTCCAAACAAGTTCCAATATTGAATGTGTTGATGTGCCTGTAGGCTTTCCTTTTCAAAGATTCTACACCTGTTATTTCAGTCTGAGAGTCCATTTACCAAATATGAATGTGGTGCTTACATGAACATTTTTTTACACTGTGAGATTTGGATGTGTATGTTGGTATAGGCTGGTCACAATGAGGTTTGTCTGTGCATGTAGGTATAGTTTGGTCACAGTGAGGTTTATGTGTGTATGAAGCAGGGTGTTGGCATTTGTGATCAGTGACCCAAGTGTCAACACATACTAAACTGGGACCACTGAAGGATGTACTAGGGTCTTTATCTATCCCCAGAGACTTATTCCCAGGGTCATAGCATAGAAACTATTGAGATCTGCACCCAATAACCTCATATATACTTACTTTCATGAAAAAACAAATTAATACATGCAGCTGACACTGACCCTAGAGTCTGTCCCTACCCAACCAAAGGCATAGCAACCTGGGTCATAGCTAGGAAACTACTGAGATTGACACTTTATAAATGAATTTTTCCATCTCTTCCAAGACCAGACCAGTATAGTAATATCAAGAATAATAATTCTGTATAAAAATCCTTTTATATACTAAGCTAATATGCAGTAAACAATATATAATACTGGGGTTATAAATGAATCATTCTGTAATTTCAAAATACTGATTGCTGCCAACAAGGGTCATGTGGTTTATTCTAACTAATATGAAACTCACTCAGCTTGGCCTTTTTAGAAAAACTGATGACTTCTATTCACGTCAACATGTGTCCTTGTTAGATAATGTGATGTTTACTTGAACTAATTCTAATTAACCTTGAAATTTTATGAATGAAACATTGTACGCACTATACATGACTCTTATACAAACTATGATCATAGGATTTTTAGCATTAAAAATGACATTAACTAGATAACCCTTATAGAACTAATATTATGAAAACAACATGTTATGATTTGGTTCATCTGTCTGTTGAGCTGGGTACCACATATAAAGTACATTGTATTGCACTGGGGTATTTCTGCGCATAGTGTGATATGTACCATGGTATACTATAATTATATTGGGGACCAACAATTTTAATTTTCTGGGGCAGGGATCTTCGATTTTTCTTAGATTTATAACGATCATTTGTGAACAACATAATACATAGCTAATTTTTGTCCATGATTGCAGATTATATTGTAAGAAAATAATCATTTGTAACCAACATATTTACTTTGATTTGAGTTCAGGACATTGGTTTTTCCCTTGAAAAAAACTATGATCTACATGATGGTTGTAATGTTATTGGCCAAAATCTAAGTAAGCAGACCTGACCTTAGCTATGAATTTGATGGTCCTCTTATTGTGTCTTAGGTTTTAATATAAAGGTTATAATAAACAGAATTATATATTCCTATTTAACCACTGTCTTGTGGAATCAGTCTTTTAGTTTTTCAGTTATAATATGAGAGGAATTGTTTAAATTTTTCATTATAATTACAAAGTGTTTATTGACTTTTCCTACTAAAACATTGCTTTGTGAATTCATTCAAAGATATTCTGGATTATATTACTGTGATGCATCAAGACTGTTGGCACATAAGCACATTCAGGATCTGGAATTCATGATCTCACATATCCACATTCACCGAATCCTAGACTCGAACCCACGCAGACAGAAGTGAGATGGCAGTGATCGTAACGAAGAGCGCTTTAGACCACTCGGCCACTTGGGGCCCCTAAATTATTTGTTGAAATTTATTAAACTTGTTGGTTTCACTTTTTTCTGATACTTAGTTTAAGACCATAGAGTTGTAACAGTCATGGAAAATGAAAACATGCTTTTAATACTATTAAATTCATAACAATTACTTGGGAATTTCTATACATTCCTTACTAAAGACTAAAGGAAACTTAAAATATACTGTAGAACATATCACAAAAAAATACTTTGCTAAACCAGTATACAAACACCTCTATCTGCCTATACATCTGTCTGTCTGTTCCCTATTTTGGTTCTGCATAATAACTCTAGTTTTCTCCACAATCTATCATTACCAGACTTTGTAATTAGGTTGCAGCTGGGGCATGGATAAAATATAACTATAATACTATTTACCACCTCACGGGTATATAATCTTAATGTATCATTACATATAGCCAGTATTCCATCTTTTTTTATTTTATGCAGAAAGAAAATCTCTGATGACAGTTGTTATGTAACATGTTCCAGCTAACAAATTTTCAATCACTGTCAGTCTTAAGATTTTCAGTTGTTATTCATATTGTCTTTTTGCAGACAAAGAGTTCAAGTTTTAAGACCTGCACCAGGGGATGCCGAATTGAGAGTTACTAACATCTCCAGTATGCATTTTTGCTTTTCTTTTTTCTTTTTGTTCTTATAATGCATCTTGTCTTTTTTACCACTGTTAAATTTTTTTAATACTTATTTATGGTATTGCATGTTCAAATACTAATAATGATCTGTCGACAGGAATAATTTTACAGGAGTGTAAACATTTTCAGAAAATATGGTTGCCCACTTGACAAACCCGATAGCAAAATCAGTTTGCCCACCAAAATTTTGTGGTTGTCCAATTAGAAATTCCTTTTTACAATTATGTTGGAAATGATTATTCAGCAGTAAATGAGATTTTTTTTGTCAAAGGTCTAATTAAATTATATGTTTCCTTTGTCAGTAAATGATACCAAAAAAAAATAAATATTTAACCAACCGTAGGGTTGCCATATTTGCAGAAAGCTGTAAATGTTTATTTATCTGTTAAGAAACAAAACAATTCCTTTTAAATGTGATCTTGCATTGTTGTAGTAGGCCAAAAAAATAAGGCAGCTTTCTCAGACAAGAAAGTTAATGTGATAAAAGAAATCAGGTTTTTTATCATTAATGTTAAAAGATAATGATATATATCTCTAAGGCATTGAGATATAATGTTTTAAAAATACTAATCTCACTTTTCATGTGACATGTACATGTATCCACATGACACAAATACATTCCATGTATATTGATACATTAATTTTAGAACAGCAACAACGTTTTGATTCAGGTGGTCACTCAAAGTGAGGGGTTGTATCAAAACATATGAGAAAAATGGCACATGAAGCCTAGGTAATGTAGCATCACAAGTAGATAAGACTGGTAAACCTGACATTTTGCTACATTAGGCTTGTAATTTACTAGATATCAACATGAATGTTCATTATAAGATTTCAAAGGGAAAGCATGTGAGGGAATGAGGGATTTAACTCTGCACAGAGACTTGAAAATTTTCCCCCACCCTGTGGTGAGAGGTCTTAGGCTATTTGTTCACATTATTGCTGATTTTTCAGTGACTTGAAAATTTTACTATCCTAATGGTGAGAGGTCTCAGGTTATGTGTACACGTCATGGCTAATTTTTTAGTGACTTTTGAAATTTTCTATCATACTATGGTGAGAGGTCTCAGGTTATGTGTACACATCAAGGATAATTTTTCACTGTACTTTTTTCTTTTACTTTCTACATTTAAAAAAAGGATCAGATTTTTTATGGTTAAACTAAAAAATATGACTAAGATCTAATCATTTTTTGCAGGATACAGAGGTCCAAAATTAGACAAATATGGAAGAATAAATCCTCACAGCATTCTGGGAGAAGTGGAGGACTTCAAGAGGGAGGCACTTAAGAGAGGAGAGTTTTCGGTAGAAAAAGAGAAAAGAAATTTGTCTTTTCTAGCTTTTTTATGAAAAGGTGGTGTGTGTGTGCATACAAAATTTGCTTTTTTTACTAAATAAACACATAAATAGTTTGGATGTGGTCTTGGCTTGATTTAGCAAAAGTGGTGAAAAACAATTTTTGGCTTTAAACAGAAGTCAAATAAGAGTAGTTTTTTCTTTGGATATAGGGCATGGTGCCCCACAACAATCTATAGTCACCCCTATTCTCTTCATGCCTTGGTGCACATATCTTATGAAGATCTCATAAATTCTACTTTTGTTCTAATTATGCATCCTGTCATTTTTACCAATTGCTAAATTTTTGTTATACTTACTTGCTCTCACTACAAGGAACTATACACAACCTGTATTTCTCTTACTCCATTTTCATTTTTTACCAATATTTATCATCTCATTTGTTAAGTTCATCATGATTCAGTTTGCACCATCTAAATTGCCTGCATGGTGAACATTAGTACTTACAGATCAATTCAGTTCTGGGCTTGTTTTTGTTAGCCATGTCGACAAAGAGCTCTTTATTCATATAATGGTACCTCTGTAGTTTGGAACATAGTGCAGTTTTAATAATTTTCTTGAATTATTACTTTGGTGTTAGCATCCCCACTCACAACTAGTTTATGCAACACTTCATTGATTTTCACCTGTGTATGCCTTTGTTTTGCTCTTTCTAATTACAGTTGACAGGTTCAATGGGCAGGATTAAGTGTAGTGATTTAAAGAGTTTCAAGCTGGCACTGGATAATTGCCCCACTTGCAGTTTGAGACAAGAAGGATGTTTGTACACAATGGATGGAAAATAGATTGACAAACCAGCCTAGCCAGATCCCAGGCACAGCAACTGAACTTGTATCTCACAGCTCAGCCTGTGGGACCAGCTGTGACATGGTACAGAAGACCCATTGGACCAGACTCAAATATTATCTGACTGTTCCAGGGGCCCAAGTGGTTAGAGCATCTGCCTCAGAAGTGGAAGGTTGCGGGTTCGAACCCCGCAGAGTCATACCAAAGACTTTTAAAAATGGTATTAGCAGCTGCCTCACTTGGCACTCAGCATTAACAGATTAATGTTAGGACTGGTTGGCCTGGTGTTAGGATAATGTGACTGGGTGTTACATGATGCCACAAGTCTGTGGCTTGATGCCCCAGTGCTGGACATCACTATAAACTGCCACACTGCAGACATCATAGTGATATGACTCAAATTGTTAAAGCTGCATTAAAAATCCAAATCGTACACACACACACACACACACACACACATACCAATCTTCCTAGTACTGGCTACTGTGATCTTTCCCATGCAATCTTAGCCAGTACTGGACTTTGTCCCAGTATGTCATATGGCCATGGATTGCTCAGATATGGTCACCATCTACAATAATGGCACTAGTTATAGTGACTTTGCTAGTACCAGCCCTCAACTGCAGATCATATTTAACCCCAGCACACTAGTACAGCTTGCAGAGTAACATCAGCTTCCTGAATTGGATACATTGATTGCTTCTATACCCAGTCAGGGCTTGTAGATATCAATAGCACCTGGCAGTTGCAACATCAGTCCAAGCTCTACCCCATATGCAGTGCCTCCCCAGCAATTATGCCAGTGCCCACTGATTCATGATGCCTTCATTGTATGATAACAGACAAATCCATTACTGGTCCAGGCTTCACCACAACCTTATACTGGCTATGGAGACAGCCCAGTTCTAGATGCCTAGTACCAATCCAGGATGATGTAGGATAATTGAAAGAATGTCTGGTGAAGATTGTATCCCACACTCCCATTGAGGCTACTTCAAAGACACCTGCCAGGCCCAATTCATTTGATGAGACCTAGTACCAGTCCTATTGAAGTATAAATGTCTAGCACCTGAGAGTTCCATCACAGGTACCAGACACCTGGAACCGGTACTAGAAAATAGATGTTGAACATCTGCAGATAACCATGTTGCAACACTGACATGCTCCCATGCTTTATTCACCATAATACACAACCTATTTTATCTACTCCGCTGCACCCCTTACAGGAGGGCTTTATATTGCCCTGCTTGTCTGTTTGCAGAGATTCATGTGCGTAAATGCCATCTTCCTTTTTGATCTGACAATGTCCAGAAAATACTCAGACATCCACACATCATGGATGTGGTTTTCTGAACTCTGCCTACTAACCACATATGACCACTCACCTTACCTAAATCCATTGAGCTCTTAGTTGAGAAAGACCAGTCATCAGTCAAACAACTACCAAAGTCTGGTTAAGTCATATACAGGATTTGTTCAGCTAAAATACCCTTCAAAACATGAGTGTCAGCATGTCATTTTGCACCGGCGAATTCTGTGTAATTTTAGCTTGGCTGTCAGCAGAGACATTGCAGGTCTGGGACAGCAAGACCTTTCTTCGTGTATGAACTGGAGGCCATTCATCGATGTGTAACAACTGCTTGGAAACTGCCTGTACTGACTGGATCCATGTTTGAACTGTTTTCCACATTTATTTTCAGTATACTGAACATAGCTGGACATAACTTTACTGTTCAGTCAAGAACCCTACTGCCTCATCTTTGGGGGTCAGTTTTTCAATATGATTCATTTGCTAACAGAGCAGTTCAGCACTCACTTTCATTGGCATTGCTGCATCTGTTAATTTTCAGGTTCTGGAAGGAACTGCTTTTCCTTCCACACACACAATCATGAAAAACCATCAGAAAGCCATTTTTAGTTTATTTTGCAACAGTCCACCAAAGTTGCCAAACTAACAGAGGCCCAACAACTCAAAGCCCTTTCTTCTCAAAATGAGGACCCAGTTTTCACCAGCCAACAATGACAAAAAATGACAAGGGCCATATATGTTGCAGCTTCCATGCATCAGCTGTCAGTGGGAATGATACCATGCTTTCATTGCTCTTTCTGACCTCTGATTGGAGGAGGTGTTTGATACTTTCCACAGAATGGAAACAACACTTCCCCATTGCCCCAAGGGTGTTTCAGGTTGTTTTAGAGAGGTCCACCAGACTACATTTAGTACCCTTCCCCCATCATTCCAAGATACCCATTCAAGTGGATTTTCAATGAACACTTTCTTTATATTAAATCAGTTGGGATTGTTCACATTGCAAACTCACTGGGTTTTAACTCCAGACCTTTTCCCTGGTCCCCAAACCAGTGACAAGCTTCATCTGCTTATGATTCTAACATTCAGGTTGGAAATATTATGATGGATTAGTAACACTCTTCATGAGGACTCTTTGTTGAAGTCAGTCTTGACCTCTGAGATGTATACCTTTACATTCCCATTTGCAGATCTACTTGGAATTCCTAAGGTTTGTGGGAACAGTGGTGTAATGCACTTCTAAACCTCCTCCACATCCCTGACATCAAACTTTGTGATCAACAATCTTCTAAAACACTAGGTCACCTACATCTAGTGGCACAGAGAACTAAGGATACAGACCCCTGCCTTCAGTTTTTATAAGGGTGGTGTCATTGTCAACAAATCCTTCTTCAAGATTTGCACAGTACCTTGAAAAGTACTTGAATTTCAATTCATTCATGAAAAGTACTTGAAAATCATTTTTACCTTGAAAAGTACTTGAAAATAAGCCTCGGTCCTTGAAAAATATAAAATTAGTCAGCAAATGAATGTACGAAAGTTTCTTTTCATACCATTACGTCATGTAATTGAAATAAAACTGTTTGCTGTTGGGTGGTTTACAACATGTGACCAGTTGGATATTTATAATTGCACACAAACCTGTTTATAGATAGCATTAAAAAATGCGTGAATCTTTTCCAACTATCATTCTTCGTCAGTTTATTTTCTCCAGCAGCGATACATCTTTGTACTTTAAATCATGGTGAATCAGCTGTTCAAACTCTCAACACAAAAGGTAATGAAAAATATACACAAAAATGGTCACAATTTGTTCTTATTGTACATCCATCTACGTGTAAACGTACCTGTAAAATTTTGATGAGCTATCATGCGACAGCAGATATAAAATATTAGGTACAGCAACACACAGCATATCTTGGCAGTGATTTTAAGATGCCACGTGAATGCATCTTATAATGCGTCAAAGTTATTCCAGAAATCGATTTTGTCCGCCACAGACAACTTCAGGTACACATAAATTATGCAAGTTGCTATATATGAGGTTGGCCAATGTGTTTTCATGAAGTGTGTCAGAGAGAGAAGGTGGACTTAGGCAATCTTCATAAACTTCGATCACTACTTAACATTCAGGAGGCTGCATTCACACCCGCCAAAGGATAAACACGTGTACGTGGCATTGAGAATACAGAAGATTTATCTGGGTATGTTTCTGTGAGAGCGTACCCATTTTACCTGGAGCAAAATGCCTGGGAAGTGTGTGTTCAACTCCAATTGGTGTCACAAACAAGAATACAAGACCTGGTAATTAATTTCCCTTATACTTGAAAGTGAAATAATGGTGGATTATACCTCATAATGAAACATTCTACAAATTTGCCTTTACCAAATAACAGGGCTATCAACTCTGAAGCTCAATCAAAATTTCAATCTTGTTGATTTTTTGTTGGTAAGTGTTGTGCATTTATTCATCTCATCTGATTTATTGGGTATTATCAGTCACATAGCAGTGTCTTAGATTGACAATAGGCCAGGCCATTTTTACATGACACTGAAAAATTTCCCATCAAGTTTGAGTAAGCAAATGCTGCTGATTTCAATTACTGTCAATTAGTGGCCCATAATTTTTTTTGCTGGCCCATCACTATTAGTGCTCAGGGTCCGATTGGCCCATAACAGTGGAAAAAAATCTAATACAGCAGCAGGCTGGAAGGTATCCAGTTCCCTCTCCTCAGCCTACCATCTCTTTAAAGATGCCCTAGCAAGGCTGAAAGACTACGTCAAATCTTCTGAAGGACAGAGGGCCCTGAAGTTTGTCATCCATCATTGGCTAGAGAATGTTCCAGTAGTATAATGCAGATATTTTCTATTCTTGTATGTGACTTAACAGGAGATCTATATTAGCAATAAAGTTGCATTTTATTAAGAAATGTTTAGTACCATAGGATTCTTATCGGACACAGGTAGGTTCACTTCTGAACCTGTTTATTGCTTTGTAATGTTGTGCCGATAATATAATTTGTATAGCTTACCTTATATAATGTCATTACTTGTGAAAGTATATGCCCGTGTCATTCTTAGTACACAGTGTTAGATTTATTTTCAGCTGATCAGAGTTGAGCTGACCATGGTGATCAGAGTTGACGAGGTAGCGGCTATAGAGCTGACCATAAAGCTGACCATAGCAGCTGTAGAGCTGACCACAGAGATTAGAGTTGACAGGGTAGCAGCTGTAGAGTTTACCATAGCAGCTGTAAAGCTGACCATAGCAGCCATAGAGCTGATGATAGAGCTGACGACAGAGCTAGTTGAGTAGCAGCCATTGAGCTAATTGAACAGCGTTTTGCTGGTTGAGTAGCAGGTGATCAGACGTTGCTGGCCGATTGGTGGGTGCTGATTGCCTGATTGACCAAATGAATGAATGGTGGTAGGTGATCACCTGTAAAGCTGACTGTTTGATTGACCAGTGTGACTGGTAGCCAAGTATTCTAGTCACGGAGTGTTTTGTGTAACTCCATACATGTATTCTTTTAGCCATGGGCTAATTTTGGGGTTTGTTATACCCAGTATTTTGGGCAACAGGCAAGCGACAAAGCGGCAGGTGTGGGTATGCTGGCGGCCATAGCCGCAAACCTGTACGCAGGCGGCTGAGACCATTAGGGTCATTCACCACTGACAAGGAGCAGCAGTGGAGTCTGGAAGTTCCCTGAGCGACTGAGCAGCCCTCTTCAGGAATGCACTGCTCACCTCCCTGGCATGAGGAAGGGGCTAGAAAAGGTGCTCTAAACATTGCCTGCTCTAAACCTCCCTAGCCAGCTTACCGCGGCTGGCAGGGACCCTACTCCAGCAGTCGAAACACAAAGAAGAAAATGAGGATTGTTCCTCTCACACTTGGCGCATGGAATGTGCGCACCTTACTGGACAGAGATGGCGTGGAAAGACCCCAGAGGAGAACTGCCCTAATAGGAAAGGTACTCGCCAGATACAACGTGGACATTGCTGCCTTGAGCGAGACCCGGCTTGCAGGAGGTGAACTCTGTGAAAGGGGCGCTGGATACACATTCTTTTGGAGTGGCCAAGGAAGTGAAGAGCACCATGAGGCTGGTGTTGGCTTTGCCATGAAGACAGCACTGATTGGCAAATGGCTGGACCTCCCAAGGGAGTAAACGACAGACTCATGACCATGAAACTCCCCCTCTTGTCTGAAAGAAAGCACCTTATCATCATCAATTGCTACGCTCCAACCATGACCAACCCAGATGAAGTGAAGGCCAAGTTCTGTGAGGATCTTCACTTCATCATTGATGATGTTCCAATGGCAGATAAGCTCGTCATTCTTGGCGACTTCAGTGCAAGAGTAGGCTGCGATCACGTTGCCTGGGATGGAGTGTTAGGAAAGCACGGAGTGAGTCACTGTAACAGCAATGGTCTCCTTTTGCTCCAGACTTGCGCCGAGCATGAACTGCTGATCACCAATACAGTCTTCCACCTCCCTACCCGTCACTGGACCTCGTGGATGCACCCTCGCTCTAAGCACTGGCATCTCATCGACTACATCATTGTCAGGAAGAGGGACAGGCAGGATGTGCGTGTGACCAAGTCCTTGTGCGGCGCTGACTGCTGGACAGACCAACTTCTCATCATCACCAAGCTCAACATCCACATTCAGCCCAAAAGACGCCCGCAGGGAAAGAAGGCTCCTAAATGACTAAACATCACCAAGCTGAAACACACCAGTATCAAACAGTCTCTCATGGATGCCCTGGAAGAACATCTGAAATCCACGCATCTGGACAATCAGAATGTGGAGACCAACTGGGTGGCATTCAGAGAGCTGGTCTACAGCACAGCTTTGGAAATCCTAGGACCCTCAACCAGAAAGCACCAAGACTGGTTTGATGAGAACTGCGACGAGATCAAGCAATTGTTGGATGAGAAACACTGCCTCCATCAAACCTACCTCAACAACCCCAAGTCCACCTCCGGGGAAGATACGTACAACAGTATACGCAGAAATGTACAGCAGAAACTCCGTCAGATGCGAGACACATTACTGAGCAACAAAGCTGATGAGATCCAGTGCTACACAGACAGGCATGACATGAAGAACGTCTACAATGCTCTGAAAGAAATGTATGGACCTACATCCTCTGGATCATCCCCCCTTCTCAGCGCAGACGGGAACACACTAATTACTGACAAAGAGAAGATTCTTGAATGATGGGCTGAACAATTTGACAGCGTCCTGAATCGCCCTTCATCCATCAGTGATGAAGCCATCAGCCGTCTCCCCCAATTACCCATCAATGAAGCACTGGATGACCTTCCAACCTTGCTCGAGACACAGAAAGCGATACATATGCTCTCCAGTGGCAAAGCCCCTGGTTCAGACTCCATCCCAGCTGAAGTCTTCAAGGAAGGGGGCACAGCCTTGATAGAAAGCTCCACCAACTGTTTTTACTGATGTGGTAGCAAGAGACGATCCCCCAGGAATTCAAAGACGCTTCCATAATCCACCTGTATAAGTGCAAAGGGAAGCACCAGGCCTGTGACAACCACCGGGGTATATCCTTGCTCTCAATCGCAGGAAAGATACTCGCCAGAATCCTACTGAACTGCCTCACTACGCACCTTGAACAGGGACTCCTGCCAGAAAGCCAGTGTGGATTCCAGAAAGAACGTGGGACCATCGACATAGTGTGTTTGCTGTAAGGCAGCTACAAGAGAAATGTCAAGAACAAAACACTGATCTTTTCTCCATCTACATTGACTTGACAAAGGCCTTTGATACTGTCAGCAGAGAAGGATTGTGGAAGGTAATGGCCAAGTACAGATGCCCGAGAAAATTTATATCCATGGTGCAGCATTTCCACAATGGCATGCAGGCACGAGTCCAGGACAATGGAGAGACATCTGAGCCATTCCCAGTAACCAATGGCGTCAAGCAGGGTTGTGTTCTTGCACTGACACTGTTCAGTCTATTGTTTTCTGCCATGCTGACTGATGCTTTTAGAGACGGAGATGTTGGAGTTGGCATCAGGTACCATACAGATGGAAAACTGTTCAACCCCAGGAGACTTCAAGCAAAAACCAAGGTAATGACAGACACCATCAGGGAATTCTTACTTGCTGATGACTGCGCCCTCAACGCTGGCTTAGAAGCCGACTTGCAGTGCGGTGTTGACAAGTTCTCCAGCCCTGCACAAACTTCGGTCTCACCATCAATACCAAGAAGACTGAAGTCCTGCATCAGCCGGCCCCTGGAAAGCCCTATGTTGAGCCCAACATCACCATCAATGGCCAAAAACTCAACGTAGTGAACCGCTTCACCTACCTTGGCAGCACACTGTCAAAGAGCATCACTATTGACGATGAGGTGAACCTCCGCATTGCCAGAGCCAGCGCAACTTTCGGCAGACTGTATGCCAACGTCTTGAATAAAAGATTCATCAGCATCCAGACTAAACTAAAGGTCTACAGGGCAGTTGTGCTCCCCACACTACTTTACGCATGTGAAACGTGGATGGTGTACCAACATCATGCCAGGAAGTTGAACCACTTTCACACCGCATGTCTCAGGAAAATCCTCAACATCAAGTGGCAGGACAAGGTTCCAGACACTGAGGTACTCGTCCAAGCAGGTCTCCCCAGCATCCACACCATCTTGATGCAGTCCCAGCTATGCTGGGCGGGACATGTTGTATGCATGCCAGACCACTGGCTGCCTAAAAGACTCTTTTATGGTGAGCTTCAGCAAGGACAACAATCCCACGGAGGTCAGAAGAAATGCTTCAAAGACAGTCTGAAAGCTGCCTTGAAAGCGTTCAACATAAACCCTGATTCCTGGGAGCAAACAGCAAGCGATCAAGTCACTTGGCGTTCCTCCATGCTCGAAGGCTCCAAGTTGTGTGAATCTAGCAGGACAGCAGCCGCAGAGCTGAAGAGGCAAGCCAGAAAAGCCCATGCCACCAACCCTCCTGGAGATGTCCCACTCTTCCCTTGTCCCTTGTGCAAACGAAGCTTCCGTGCAAGAATTGGCCTCATCAGCCACCTGCGCATACACAGAACAGAACCAGCCCCTCCAACCCTCGGATGACTAGAGTGGTCCTTGTCGACTTGACAGACGAACAACATATGAAGAAACTACATCATTTTTACTATTTGAGTAAAACACTTAATTCTTTTCATCATGTGAAATTACTGTGACTCACCAACCTTTGTCCTTGTACTATGTAAGGTCATTTGCTTGTATTCACATTTGTGTTACATTATTAGGTTCGCATTCAGATTGTATTAATTTGTCCAATAATTGGATCTTATACATGCACATATTAATTATAATTCCTTTCTTCATTTGAGTCATTCATCAATAAACATTGTATTTGTATCAACCATCATTAGTGTTTCATTATAAATCTGACCCCAACCCGGTTATCATGTTACACAGGCATAAGTTCTTTAGGCTTCTTTCATACCTGGTCAGCTGCCAAAGGCTGAATGAGGACTTGTGTGATACTGTTCTTCAGCAGTTTCAAATGCTGCTCAACTGCATCCCAACAGAAAAGTTGTGGCATTCCGTCTATCAGAGGACCAGGTGGATGAACTTTTCATGAGTTCAACTGAAGGAAATGCTGATGCATACAGTGACTTCAGGCCTGTTCTGCAGACCTTGCTTGTGCTATTGCATGGTCAGGCCACTGTAGAATGAGGTTTCAGCATTAACAAGGAGACAGAGGCAGAGAGCATGAAGGAAAAAACCATGATCGCCCATAGAATTATCTTTGAGCATGTCAGTAGAGTAGGAGGCCTGACAAATGTACAAATTTCAAAGAAACTTCTGATGTCCTGCAAGTTGGCTAGGCAAAGATACATACAGAACCTTGAGGATGAGCATTTGAAGGCCAAATTAGCTACACAGGCAGCTAAAAGAAAACAGACCCTTGAAGCTCTGAAGGAATTGAAGAAAAAGAAGCAAAGGATTTAGGACAGCATCTCAAGAAAACATTGGACAAATTATATGAAAAGGCAGAAGCTACTGGAAAAATCTCCTTTCTTACACAAGCCAATGCATTGAAGAAAGAGAAAATGCACAAGCAGTCAGAAATGGAAACTATCAAAAGGGAAATTGCTGACCATGTTAAAGAACTTAGTACTTAAAAAGTCAGTGGTTGTAGTGTTGTCATATGTGAAAATTATATGTTTGAGTGTAGAATTTAAAGAAAAGATTGTGACTATTCTACTTTGTCTACTTTTTATCCTTCCATTGTATTTTGTTCTTCATACAATGATTTGTGACTGTCATACAAGGAGACTCTGGTCTCCAATAGTTGTAGTGTGGTTGGAGTTAAGAATTTAAAGAACTGTTGAGCCTAGTGTACCTTGTTTGCTCATCTTCATCATCATTATCATCAATCCCTTAACCCAAGAGGTTGTTGAGGCACCACAGTTGACTTTACAACCAATTTTCTCCATCTTTCCCTGTTCTCTACTGCCCTTTGGGAATCTCCAAATCCCATGCCTGTCTACTCCTTAATATTGTCTTCCACCGCTTTTTCTGTCTGCCTCTTCTTCTGCACTTTTGCACTGTGCCTTGCAAGATTGTTTTTGCCAGTCCAGATGATCTTGAGACATGACAATACCATTTCAGTTTACGCTTTTTTACAGTGGTCAGGAGGTCTTTATAGGATCTGATGGCTCGCTGGATCCTGTTGTGGACTTCTTCATTGGTTACATGGTCAATGTATGAGATTCCCAAGATCTTGCGGTAGCATCTCATTTCGAAGGTTTGAATCCTTCTTTGTAGATCTGATGTGAGCGTCCATGTTTCACAAGCTTACAGAAAGATGGATATGACAAAAGAGCGCATCAGCCTTATTTTGGAACCAAAAGCAATGTTAGTATCTTTCCATATTGGTCTTAACCTTGTTATTGCTGCCATTGTCTGGGCAATCCTGCAAAGTAGTTCTGGTTTGGCGCCCTCATCTGTGATAATTGATCCCAAGTACTTGAAGCTTGTGACTCTTTCCAGCTTCTGTCCACTGACCTTTATTTCTGCACTGATGCTGTTGGTGTTGTTTGTCATCAGTTTGGTTTTTTTCGGCGTTAATCTCCATACCGTATACTGTGGAGGTTGTGTCGAGACACTTAACCAAGTCAGCCAGTTCTTTTTCATCTCCTGCTAAACCATCAATATCATCTGCAAAGCGAAGGTTGGTGATTGTTCTTCCTCCGATGCCGACAGTGCCCTTGTCATCATGCAAGGCATCCTCCATGATCCTTTCCAGGAAAATGTTGAAGAGTGTAGGTGACAGTAAACATCTCTGTCTGACTCCAACTGTTGTTCAAAACCAATCTCCTCTGCTGCCATTGATGAGGACAGCACTTGTGGCTTTGTCATAGAGATGCTCAACAACCTGCACCAGGTTTGAGCTGATGTTGTACTTCCTCATAATTGCCCATAAGGCCGCATGCCATACCCTCTCAAAGGCCTTTTTGAAATTTATAAAGACATGGTATAGATTCTGCTGATGCTGATGGTATTTCTCACAAAGGAATCTGAGATTGAAGATTTGTTCTGTTGTGCTCCTTCCTGCTCGGAAACCTGCCTGCTCTTCAGCAATAATTTTCTCTGCTTGAGGCTTTAGTCTGTTGAGAATTATCTTCAGAATGACTTTGCTCAGGTGACTGATGGTTCTGTAGTTTTGGCATAGCTGTAGGTTTCCTTTCTTGGGGAGCACGATGACCAAGGATTGAGTCCATCTGGTGGGCCATTCTCCTGTCTGCCATACCTTGTTGCAGATTGTTGTCAGGACTGTGACTTATCTCTTATCTGACTTGAATGAGCTCTGCTGGTATATTGTCAATGCCAGCTGACTTTCCTTTCTTTAGTGACCTAACTGCAATTTCTACTTCTTCACGAAGAATGGGGTTGTCATCAGTTTCTTCTGCCTGAGGGCAATTTAGTACTGCTGGATCTCCTTGGGTCTTATGATTGTACAATTCTGAGCAGTATTCTTTCCATTGCTTCAGGATCTCTTGATATTCTGTGAGGCATTTTCCTGATTTGTCTTGGATGGTAGTAGTTTTCCCTTGTTTATGGGTTGTGAAATTTTTCACCAGTTGATATGCCATTTTGCTGTCATTTCTACTCAGACTGTTTTCGATTTTGCAGCATTGTCTTTCTATCTCCTTTGCCTTTTTCATGCTTTTCCTGATCATGTTGTTTATCTCTCTCTATTTTCTAGCTCCTTCATGATTCTCTTTTTCCCTTTTTCAGTTCTCTTCTTGTGTCACATAGCTCAAGGACATCCGTTGTGACCCAAGGTTTCTTTGTTTGACAATATTTGCCAATGATTTTGCTAGCTGTGCTCGTCACAGCTGTGTTGAATGTGGTTGTTAAGGACTCAAGGTCGATGTCTTGGCTGTCCAGGGTTATCAAAGGCGCAAATTTACCACCTATCATTGCTTGGAAGGCTTCTGTGACTTTTGGATCTTTCAATTTTTATTTGCTATGTAATCTATAGGTTCTTTTTTTTGTTCTTCATGTAAAGATCTGAAAAATCATTTGTTTTTCTTAGAAATAAAGTGTTGTTATTCTCCTAATATTTGTTGTTTTTTTTTTATATTCTCTTTTATAAAGTCTCAAGCCTATTGCACAAATATTAGGAAGCCCCTTGTCAGCAAATTACAACATTCTCACTAATTCTTTAAATGGCAATTGATAAATATACCTAAAGTGCACTGAAAATTGGGGTCCTTGAAAAAATTGGATAAAGTCATTGAAAGTCCTTGAATTTCGTCACACCAAAGGTGTACGAACCATGTTCTTCAAGTCTGCCACATCACTGGCAGGCTTAATGTCCATGCAGACTTTCTGTTCTTCTGGAATCATCCATTTCATACCACTTGCTCCAATCAGAATCAGTACTCACTGGGTCAACCTCTGATAGACTAGTTTGTAACAAGGTGGAGATGCCAAGATCCTGACCTTTGTTTCTCCTGGACCTGACCCAGTTGCCAATTAGTCCTGATTGTCTCACCTCAGGTAGGATAAACCCTTCTGAATTGAGCAGTGGGGATTGGCAGAAAGATCCTGCCCTCTTCTCGCATGCTCAGCAGTCATTGAACCAGGAGTGTCTGAAACTGCATGCATGGATCATATCAAACAAACCTTCAGATAAAAGCTCTCCTCAGAGAATGTGGTAGACAGGATCACCTGATCAGCAATGCTTATCACATTAAAAGTATATGAAGGCAAGAGGAGACTTTCTTCCAGAGGTACAAGCAAAACTACATTGCCCTCTTAAAAGCTTCAGTACCACAAATTGCTGACTTTGGCAGTTCTGATTGAGGAATCTTCTGCTATCAGTGTTTCAGCCAGGACATCCCGCTGGGGGATTTGCGCAAAATAGACACCAAGTCCTGCAAAAAGGGAGATTTCATGTGCCAGTTGTGATGCAAAATAAATAAAATTTCAGATCTTATATATATATATATATATATATATATATATATATATATATGCTAGCAAGTTATTAAATGTCTGAATAGCTCAAATATTGTTGTATGAAAAAGAACAAAATCCATGCTTGGACTATCAGTTTTGGCCCCATTCTGCTAGTCCAATACATGGCAAAAGCTCAGGATGGTCCAGAAAATAATTGTGGTATATTCCATAACATTTCTTGATAGAGATGTAAAGAATAAGATTGGCATGTGACAGACTCATTATAAAACAAGTTCAGATAATGCACAGAGGTAACTTCCACTCGTGTTTTATTACCATTTTTAACTAAAAGAAAAAATCATAGTTTCATGGAAGCAAATGCTTCCAGCAATATTATAATGAAGCACCATTTATTATTGCAAACTCTGCAAAGTTTTGCGAAGAGGAGGACCTTGAACAACAGATAACTGACTTCTTTACCCCAGAAACAAGAGAAAAATTACTACAGATGTGATTACACTAGTGAATAAGCTGGTAAACACACTGAAATCAAGATGAAAGTTTAACAGCAAGTGAAACTTCTTAGGAAGAATTGGATTCCACAATTGCAAAAACAAAGTAAAAAAAATATCACACCCTCAAATCTCTTGTAAACTGAAACTTTGCAAGGACTGACGACTATTATGTTGGAAATGGTATTCTTCAACTTCCCCTGAGTGGTTGGAGTATGGTCAGAGGAGAATCCTACAGTAGTGATGGTTATTTATTTGGGTTTTTATGCCATGTAAAATAGTGTAAATCTCATTTGATAATGAGGCTGGCCTGTTAAAAGCACACCATTGGCCCATTTTATCAAATGAAGGGCACCAATTGGTCCCATATTTGTTAAACCTGCTTGAAACACTGCCATAATCAATGGTTACTACGCCATGATCTCAGGCATGTTTTGGCATAATGGAAGGAAGGGAGGACATGAACAAAATAAGGACCTCTCTGACCATCTGGTCTTTGTTTTCTTGAGACTGAAGTTTTGACCTTCAGTACATAATGGATGCAACTGTGGGTTCTGATGTGTCCAAAACCTCAATGGTTTGCCTGTCATATAAGACCTGCTTTCTGCTTGCCTTGGCTCCAGCAGTGAGCTACATGCCGTATCAGTCAATCCAAACCATCGTAGCTCCATCTTAAATGACTGTTCCTGCTTTTATTGCCTTTAACAGACTCCTACTCAGCAGCAGTTAATCACATGTATAGAAACCACTTCCTGTAACCTTTCAGTCTAAGATCATATTCAAGACCCTATCAGGAAAACTATTGTAGGACACATGATTGTGGGACTTGTGCTAATTTCTAAAACAAAAAATACAATCAACTGAATGCATGAAAATCGTGCATTTTATTCTTAAGTCCTACCTTCATTTCTACATTAAGTTCCTCCTATATTCAGAAAATTCTCCCTTTTTATAAGCTCACCTCTGTTAGTATCACACCTTTACTACAAAAAAGTTATTCATTTCATATTTTACTGACTTATGATTTTATGTTTAGCTCATGATGTGACCTAATTTGCACATTTTGATGACCCCAGTAAATTTTTTCTGCTAACCAACAAGGATTTTTGCACCTCCCTCTCTCCCCCCCTCTCTTTCTACACACACACACTATTATACCTAGATTTATGAAACTTTATGGGTGAATACATCTGGGTAAGAACTGCACCCTCATCACAAAAGTAGGTCACTGTGTCCAGTATTTCAAGTTTTGCTAACTTTGCTTAAATTTTGTGTTTTAAGTTCAAGCTCTGTTCACTCTGGAATCATCAAAATAGATAATTGTATGCATTTCTGTTTGTACAACACCCTTATCACTAAAGAATGTCTCTGACATTCATTTCATGTGTACTAGGTTCAGTTTTGTGTTTAGCTCATAACCAGTAGGTTTTTTTACCCTATATATATACTGTTATAACTAGATTCATGAAAGTTTTTGAGAGCATGCATCTTGACATGTTTTATATCATCATTGTTGAGACATGTATTTAATGCTTCACTGACTGGTAAATTTGTGTACTTTATGTTTGTTTCTTCAGCCTTGTTCATGTTAGAATTAGCAAGGCTAGATGATCATATGTATTGCTGTTAGTATCAAAACCTTACCACAAAAAAATGTCACTGACCTACATTTAATATTTTACTGGAACCCATATTGCATACTTTACAGACTTTGATTCAGTCTCAAGTACCACACTCTATTTCCTTCTAAAAAACCCAATATATCCAGTGGCTTCAGAGATGCAGCTAAAATAAATAGATTCCTTTGTATGAGGGCCTCAAGGTAGATTAGTTCTTAGCTAATTGTGTTACCCTCTTTAAATAAAGTCATTATCATTATTATTATTATTATTACTATTATTATTATTACACCTTACAACAGAAGGTCAATGTGACCTATATTTACTGTGTTTGGTTATGTTGTATGCCAATATCTAGTAATGCTGATCTTACCTAGAATAGAAACACTTAAACAACATGTCAGATACCACCATTTGGAACCAGATACCTGGAAATTATTCAGACATAGGTTTTGTCCAGCCCATGACACATGATTATTGCTGCTATATTGTATGTTGAACCATTGCTGGGTGAGTTTTAAAAGGAAGTTTTCATGTCTTTAGATTATATTTTTTTAGCAACCCTCTAGTCAGTGTAAATTGGTGCCCAAAAATAAAAGTCAAAAGTATGTGAGATTGTTTGATTGAAATTGGAATTTATTTGTATCCAAATGCTGTCTAAATCAGGCTTTTAGGATAAACTGGTCCTACAATATCTGTGATCATATGATCATTGAAGGGAAAGTCCATTCTTTCTCAGTATTATTTGACAGATATTAAACTCGACAGATCTGGAAAATTTAACTTTTGTTTTGAAAAACTGATGGTTATGGAAATCTTTTTGTTGAAACTATCGGCATTTCAGAGCATTGTTGGGTCCCTGTTTAACTTTGGTATCAGAAACATCAGACTACTAAGTAAATAGTTGTATTTGTCATTGAAGTACTGTAATCAGCTGTAATGAGTAATTTTACTAGTGAAATGAAAACCAAATGCAGAATTAAATTCCTGCAAATTAAATGAATTTGAAGGAAACAGAGAATGCAAATGTACACTTAATGATAAATGATAAATGAAAATAATTAAACTTGATTACATTTCATGAATAGATTTTAAAATCGGATTACTTGTATTTCTGGTTTCCTTTAAATATCCACAGTCGCAAATGCTATGGCATGTTAATCTGGGATCAGCATCTTTACTCTGACAGAATTGTTCACCACTTTCAGGTCATCAAAATTATTTTAACAATCATCATTGATGTGATGACATCATCACTGGTAGTTGTATCTGACTACAAATTTTATTTAACAAAAAAAATAAAATTTGCTGGAATGCAGCATGAATGCATATGAAATGCAAATGCAATGTAAACAGGACACAAATGCAAAATGAATGCAAATGGAATGCAGATAACTGTTTCAGGGTCCTAACATATGGTCATACAGTACTTTCAAAAATGACTTTACATAAAATAATCTGTTTGGTGTGGATATTAAGTAAAGCAGGCCTCCTACATGCTGTATATTTGCTAAGGTAAAAGGCACTAAGACCTTTCCCTCAAAAGGCTTTAAGGTAAGTGTTGTTGGTAGACTGAAAATTATAGGCGGTATAATGAAGTTTTTTTTATTTGTCTCTTAAATTATGTTGTAGGACTTGTTCCCTGAGAAACATGTCAAAAAAGTAAATAGTCATCCAAAGAAAGTCAAGTTAAGGATCCGGAGAGTATTGAACAGTAAAAACTGTCTTCTGACTTGGGAGAGAGAGATGGAACAAAGGAGAAAACAGCTCTCACATCTGACAGGTACATGCATTTATAATTTAGAATCACATTTCTTAAAAAAGTATCATTTGATCTAACAAACCTAAGTACCATTCAGTTTGTGTCAGGTCAGGATGGGGATGGTTAGCCAAAGGAGCTGTTAAGTGGTTGTGTTAATATTACTGTATTAATGTAATGTCAGTCCATAGTTTAGTCAGAGCACACCACTCATTTAGGTCAAAACTTACCAAATGCCAGGTTTTGCTACAAGGTAGTTATGAATTGATGGATAGCTGATTTCTTTACACCAGTATCATGGTTCTGTCTATCTATAAATATGTTGACACAGTCACACTTGACTATTAAGCAATGGGTGGTGTGTGGTCTAGAATAAAGTAAGGAAGGTAGCAATAGGACAGACAGAAGAGTAATGATAGGAAAGGGAGAAGTAAGTAAAAGAGCGTCAGTGTACGTTTTCGTCTCTTCATACTCAGACAAATCCAGCTACTGTAACGGCAGTGAGATAATGAATATCAAGTGGCATAGCCCTGAGAATCACTAGGTCTGTCTTGTAGCTGACTTGTTCCGTAGAATGTGATTTTGGAAAGCTCCTGCTTGTAAGATGCCAAGTCAGGATCTTCTGATGGTAATTTGTTCCAAATCCCTATTGTATGTGGGAATCAGTTAAACTTGAAACAATTTGTTGATGCTGACTTTAATTGGAACTTATTCCTGTGGTTTTCCCTACTTTGGCTTTATGCTAGGGTCAAGTATTTGTCTGCTGGTATGTCTACTAGATTGTTCACCATCTTGAACATGATCAGCTGGGTCTTGGTTTGCCTGGATTTGAGTGATTCCCACTGGTGATGATTCAACATTGCACTGATGCCGCTAGTATTACGGTATCTGTTTCTGGTGAATCTAGCAGCTCTCTGAATGATCTGTATCTTACTTATTAGGTCTTTATTATGTGGGTTTCACACAATACTCAAGGCCAGGTGGAGCATGTGAGAAATGTGCTGCACTTTTTACTTCCTCATTGTTGACTTTTTGAAGTGATCAAAACTTCTTCAGAGATGATTACTCTTGCAGGGCTGTTTATAAAAGTGAAACAGAAAGTGAAACTTTCCATATCTCATTTTATTGAGGTGGGTCCATTACAATCATGCTTTTTTATTATGACATTGGTCCATTATGAGTACATGTTTGGTCCACTGGTTTATTGTAAAGTTAGTCCATTGTGATCACACAGTTGACCTGCTTTTTAAAATTGGCCACTTTTTGTTGAAACGGGCAGAAATACTGCAATGTGATTGACCATTTCTAAAATAAAACTCATTATGGACAAATTTTGGAGAGTAACTTGACCTTCAGTATTGCAGCCATATTGGAAAACAAATCTAGAAACTGTTGAGCATAAGCAAAGCTGATTATTAGATATGTCGATGCCTTGTGAGGTTTCCAAGATCAGATTAGGTTTTGGTGGCTTTGACCCAGTTTTCAAGGTTGCAGGGCAACATATTGTGTTCAGAAAAAGACGTTTGATTGTAAGCAAGATTCACTAGTATTATGGGACTGTTCCAACAGGATATCTCTGCATTTGTGACTATATATATCTGTCAGACATTTGTCTGACTGCATCAGTTGAGTCCTGGCAAGTGTACTTTTTCAAAACTCAAAACAAAATTCATGAGTTTATGTGTAGTGCCCCTCCATTTCTGGTACTGGTCTCTTCCAGACCAGTATTGTCTCTTCTGTTTTACTATTAACATGGAGTCCAGTAGTGACTTTTGGTATGCAACAAAATGGTATGCTGAAATATGGCTTTCCAAACATTGTCATGTTGGCAGAAAAATCATTTCATTGTTTATGGAGATTGGAACAGATGTTTCACCTAAGTAACTTTTAAGTCAGCCAGTAGTTAGTGATATGTGCCATGGGTCAGGTAGTCCTGACCTGGAAAACAGGTATATTTACAAGGAAAGTGAAAACAAAATTCCATTATTTTCATAGAGAACTATGAAACATGGTGTGGTCCAATAACGTGCCACTCTTTACAATCCATAATATTAACAACCATACACCTTGGAGATACTTCATTTGAGTGATACAACATAAAAGGGGGAAATCACCGTTAGCTCACTCCTAATGAAATATGCTAGAACCTTGTTAAAAGTGTTGTTAAGCATTGATTAAATTATTTGTACAAGGTAAATAAATAAGTGTGTGTGTGTGACTTAGATTTTTAACGTAGCTTTAACAATTTTTCAGTCATATCGCTATGATGTCTCCTGTTTGACAGTTTATAGTGATGTCTAGCACTGGGGCATCATGCCACAGACATGTGGCATGATGTCCCACCCAGTCACATTATCCTGACACCAGGTCGACCAGTCCTAACACTAACTTCTTAATGCTGAGCACCAAGCGAGGCAGCTGTTAGTACCATTTTTTAAGGTCTTTGGTATGACTCGGCTGGGGTTCGAACCCACGACCTCCCGCATCCCAGATGGACGGTCTAACCACTAGGCCACCAGAGGGTAAATAAATGAAAGTTATCTAATAAGTTTATACTTGAAAAAGAAGAAACTTAGCAATGTTTCAGCCAAGAAAAAGTCATCTTGACTGATAAATTGCCATAGTGAAAGCTATGATTTAAATTGGTAAACAAGGTACATATCTATTTACTGGCAGCCACTGTATTATTTCCAATGGATTTTTTTTTCTTCAGGCATTGCAGAAAAGGCCCAAGAGTGTTCTGTGACACCATCACTGGTAGTTGAATCTGTACAGTTGTTTATTTGCATGAGACAAAGTGTGTTGTATATTCTTTTGGATTTTTAATGTAGCTTTAACAATTTTAGTGATATTGCTACGATGTCTGCAGTGTGGCAGTTGATAGTGATGTCTAGCACTGGAGCATCATGCTGCAAACACATAGTCTCATGTCCCTCCCAGTCACATTATCTCACACCAGGCCAACCAGTCCTAACACAAAACTCTTAATGCTGAGTGCCAAGCAAGGCAGCTGATAGTACCATTTTTTTAAGTCTTGGATATGACTTGGCTGGGGTTAGAATCCATGACCTCCTGCATCTGTATATGCCGCTGGAGTGGGGTGCATGAGACAAAATAAGTAATTTTCTGACATATATTTTGCAACTTTATTTTTGTATTTGTTTCAGTTGTGTTTACATCTTTATTGTAAATTCAGTGCTGTCTCTTGCATTTATGCATTTTGCAATTTCATTAAAGGACACTTTTAAGACATTATTTGAAAGTAGTAGTTCTCTCCCTTTGACATTCTTGATAACAGAAAACCCGATTTAGGTGAATGCATTTCCATTTAATTCCAAATGAGTGAAAATGAAATGATAAATCCAAAATGAGAATCTGTTTCTGAGACCATTAATGAAAAATGACTTGATTAAAGCTTAAATGTAAACATGAACTGAATGTAAGCAAAATGAAATTTTGAATACATTTAAATGCAAACATGAATGAAACGATGATAAAATGAAGAATACATTTAAATGCAGACATGAATGGAATGCAAATAAAATGAATTTGGAATGTATTCAAATTCAGCTGAAGCAGGAATAAAATGCAGATTTAGTAAAATTACCTGTTTCAGAATTCAGGTTTTGTAATTAGTTGGTTCATTTAAATTAGTGATAGACTCTGTCATAGAAATTTTTATTTGGTCAATTTGATTATTTTTCTTCAGATGATACCATATCATACCATTTTTGAGTCTGAGCAATTTTCAAGTTGTATGAAAGAACTGGAGTGTTTCAGGAATACGTACCATTTCTTTACAATTTGACTTTCTGAACACAATTATAAGAAGAGAAATAAAGAGGTTTATTGATATTAAAATTTATGGTAACCGTTTCAGTATATTGGGGTTTTTGCATCTTTATCACAGTTTAGGTGTCCTTTGCCATTTTGGGAGTACTGATAAAAGACATTAAGTAGCAGCAACTTTATTTTTTATGTTGCATAATTTTATGTTGCATCATTATTCTAACAAAGAGGCAAGTAAAATAGTTGAATGAGAAATGAAAGTTATTATAAAACAGGAATTGCATCAATATTTGAAGATAAAACACACACAAAAACAGACATATTTGTATTGAAATCAATTATATTTAAAACTACAGTACAGCCAACCAACAGGGCTGGAAAAACCCTAGTGCTAGCTCAGTTTTCATGCTCACAGCGGTAATGTTCAGTCTCTTGAGAAAAGAGTGGGATGTATTGAGCATTCAAATACAATTACTTTTTAGTTTTTGAATGTTGCTATGTTCAATTTACCAGGACTACATTGTAAATAAATAGACTGTCAAACAAGACACTTTGGAAATACTGCTTTCTTCATTAAATTGACCTTAATGCATTTCCATAACTTAAGCAAATATTTTACTTGGTTATTGTCTTTTTTAATTTAAATGTTTTTTTGTCATTAATGATTGTAGGGTTGGTGTATAAAGCTTTGCAGTCACAAATCTAGTGTTTACCTTTCATAAGCCTCTGCCAAAAACATTTTTCTAAATACAGTTTAACTTTGCCTAATAACCATCCACCCACTCCCAACCTTATCTTGCTCAAGCAAAATAAACTTTAACATTGATCTTTTGCTTCAGTATTTTTATGTTTCACAACCTCAAAAACAAGATCACCCCACTAGATGTTGTAAGTTACTATCACTAAGCAGAACCGTTCCAGAGATTTTAATGATTTTCCACCTCACAAACTCAACCATCAAAGTCACTCATCTGGTAATAGATATCTTATGTCTATAACATGAGTACATGAAATGATTGCTATACCATTCCTGATTATCTGTAATTGAAAACTTCAAGCTTCTATTGTCATTTGTATTATTAACTTGCATAGGTTATTTAATGTAATACTTAATTGCAGTTGCAATAGGAATTATTAAGTAAATTCTATGAAATTAATGAAAGTCCAACGTACATTGTAATTAGTCAAATCTTCCATACAAGAGGATGTTTATTAGGATTTCCCTAGACCTATTAATATATCTCTTTTGTTTATATGCATGGCAAGCTATCTAATTAAATTATATCTATCATGCTGTACATTCATACAGATACAGTACATACTGGTATACATGTAAATACAAACATCCATATATATCTCCAAATACTGGATGCTGAATCAGACCCCAGATATTAAAACCACTCCAGATATACAACCACTTTTTTATGTCCAGCAGTCATTTTGATAAATTTTACTTTACTCCCTTACAGGTCGCATCAATAGGGATGCAGGAAACATGATAATGACAAGGTCAGAAAATGCTCGCACAGTTCAGGAGAGAAAAGAACTAAACAGTTATAACCAAGATGCATACCCAGGTATCTTGTAGTCTGATTTCCAATATAACCAGGATGTATATCCAGTTATCTTTTAGTCTGATTTCATATATAATCAAGATGCATGCCCAGATATCTTTTAGTCTGGTTTCAAATATAATCAAGATGCATGCCCAGATATCTTTTAGTCTGATTTCCAGTATAACCAGGATGCATAGCCAGATATCTTTTAGTCTGTTTTCCAGTATAACCAGGATGCATAGCCAGGTATCTTTTAGTCTGATTTCCAGTATAATGGTATTTAGTAATAATGCCTCAGCTAATACATGATTATCTAGCTTTTAAAAGTATTCTACTGGCAGCACTTAGTGAAATTGTAAAATGGCAGTTATCTAGTTTTGGTATTTAGTAATAATGCTTCAGCTATTACATCTCGTAGAAGGGGCCCCGAGTGGCCGAGTGGTCTGAAGTGCTCACCATTATGGATCACTGCCATCTCACCTCTCTCTGCATGGGTTCATGTCTTGGGTTCGGCCACTGTGGGTATGTGAGAAAGCTTGCCAGTAGCTTCTCGTGGGTCGGTGGTTCTTTCCGAGGTTTTCCCTGGATCTTCCTCAACCATTTATACTGGCTGCCATGTATAGCCTATCTTGTGCTGAATAATGGCATTAAACCCTACAACAACAACAACAACATCCTTTAGAGCAGTCTATTACATGTAGTTCTGATATATGATGGAACATCCTTTAAGGCATTCGATCCATATATACTCTTCATTTAAAAAGTGTCTCTCCTATTTCCATTATAAATTAAAAATATCCCTTACAGAAATGCCAGAACAGGGAAATCCATGGCAAATCATTGATATTATAAAATTTAGTAGCTTAATGGCAAATTGACTGGCCATATGCCTAAAGACTATTGCTTTGTTCAATCTGTTTATTTTATGTTATAGTTACTGGATTTTGGAGATTGGCTAGATGGTGTGGACCTAAGGAATATTGTATCAGGTAATACAGTGTCCTATGAATCAAATTAGCAGAAAATGGAAACCCTCACCAGGTCAAAATGTCATCATTTAAAAAGAAAATGGGGCCACCAGTATTCTTAGCTGTTTTGTCTACGCAAAGAAACTTAAAACATTAAGATTCCCTGCTATAGGCTCTGTTTACCAGGAATTAATTCCTTATGCTTAAGAAACTATCTCCTTGAAGAATTTTATTTTGGACACACAATAAACATTTTTACCTCCCTGTACTATATGCTTTTTTGGAAATGCAGAAGGAGTTTTCCTGAAGATTGTCTTTTCTTTATGTTTTCAATCTATGATCATTAATTATTTGCTTTTGACTGGTGTCCAAGCTAATAAAATTATAAAATATGCCTGTCAGCCAACAAAATTGTCTTATGCTTCTTTGTCAAGAACTACACTCTGTTCAGTAAATAAGCTTGGGGTGCACTTAATTTAGTGTAAAATGAACTATAGCAATCGTTTATCATTATTTTCTGATGACAATTTTTATGTATCCAACAGGTCAACAGGTGTCAGTGAAGCAAAGTTATTGCACAAATGATTAAAACTAGGGATCTGTGGTACAGCCTATAATCACCCTGCATTAAGGCCAGTGAAGCCTGAATGTGCAGACTGTGATCCTGTACTTGATGATTTACCAGCATTAATTGTAGTTCACTGATGCAAATCAAGGCCCCATGTGACAGAGTGGTCTAAAGTGCTTGCCTTTACGAATCACTGCCATCTCACCTCTGTGTGGGTTCGAGTCTTGCGCTCGGTCAGTGTGAGTATGTGAGAAAGCTTGCCAATACTTTCCTGTGGGTCAATGGTTCTTACAGGGGGTTTCCCTGGTTCTTCCTTCACCAGTCAGACTGGCCTCCATGTATAGCCTATTGTGTGCTGAAAAATGGCATTAAACCAACAATAACAACAACATCACTCTCCTCAAGCCATGTTTTTGCAGTACATCAGTGGAATTGTAGTAAATATTTATCATAATAAAACTATTTGTATTGTTTCCAGATTCTCAAATCACAAGCTTTTTATTCCCATTTGATCAATGACCAGTGATAGAAAATGTTAAGAAGAGTAAAATAAATATTCAGCCAAAACAACTGCTACATTTATTTCCAAAGTAGCATACAGGGAGTAAAAAATGCAGATTCCAACATTCAGAATAAATTTAAAAGGGGAATGGTTACTCAAGCATGATGAATTCAATTACCAGTACAGAACACTCATGACATGGGAGGTTGGTAAAGACCACATGTGCTTATGTCATGATTTATTCATTTCTGCAATTCAAATTCACTTTATCAGCATTACTAGTGTATACTTAAATTAATTGTTGAGTCAGACTATAGCATGGTTATCTGCAATTTCCATGTTTGCTAAAACAACTGTGTCCTGAACAGTGGACATGGCTGTTTTAGTGGAAATGGAAATTGTAGAAAGCATGCTGTAGTTGAACTATACAGTGACTAATTCATAGCATATGATTCTGAAAAACTAAATATCTATCAAAGAGATGAATAAATCCACAATGTAAGTGCCTTTGATAATAATATGTGTTTAAATTTCTTGAAATTTCTTGAATAAAGAAAACTCAGGTAAGGATATTTGTGACCCCCGTTTTTTTTTTTAAAGGACTCCACTTTATGACCTAGTAGTGGCCTTTGGACCAGACTATTTTTATTTCTGGAATAAACACTGCTTAAGTGAATGAATTGTTTTACATAGCCATATTCAGCAGCATAAGGGTGTTTCCACTTTTGTCTGGATGGCACAGAATTTAAGTGCAGCTTGAGTCATTTTACAGTTACAACATTATCATCAAATCTGTGATGGATATTTAAGGGAAACAAAACTGACTTTAAGCAAAATGTGCATTTTTTGCTCTTCAGCATCTAACCAATTAATTCATTGACCTTTTTTGTATTAACTATAATTTCTGCCAATGATCAGGCTATCCCCCACAGAGATAGTAACAAATAGGATGAATATAAAATTGATATCACCCATAGAGATAGTAACAAATGGCATGAATATAAAATTGATATCCCCCATAGAGATAGTAACAAGGATGAATATAAAATTGATATCTTCCATTGAGATAGTAAAAAATGGGATGAAAATAAACTTTATATCCCCCATAGATAGTAAAATGGGATGAAAATAAAATTTATTTCCCCCAGAGATAGTAAAATGGGATGAAAATAAAATTGTTATCCCCCACAGAAATAGTAAAATGGGATGAAAATAAAAATTGCTATATTGTTCATTTATATACTTATGAAAATCTTCTCAGGATAGTGAAAATTTCTTTCGTGTGAAATTCAAGTTAGATAAAGTAACTGTAGAATCAGACATTTTCATTAGGGATTCAAATATATAAACTTTTCTTTATTTTAGTTTATTTTATGGATTTAGAAATTGATGGAATTTAAATAAACACAAGAAATGGTATTACTATTTTGGAATGTAAAATTTCACATTTATAAAATTTCCTCCACATTAGAATAAGTTTTAGATACAATAAATTAAAATTTAACCTGGCAAAAAAAGTATTAGTTTTCACTATGTGACAGTTGTTTATTTTGATGGACCAAATGCCCATCTTGTTCATTAAACAGTTTGAATGAGTTTTTTTTATACAATTTGAAGCAAATGACCAATTTAAGAATAGGTGTTGGCATAAAACATACTTTAAAGATGAAAAATACAGGTGTTTTGGTTTGCTTGTTTTGTGTTCATTGATTCATCAACACATGAAAGGGGAAATAGTATCAGGGCAATGAGATTAAAGATGATCCAGGTTAATTTTGGTAGGATTCAAACAAGCAGCTGCAGGCATGCAAGTCTGACTCATTAAACAGTACAATCTTTATCCAGCTGTTCAGCAACTTCCATGAGATGCATGGAAGACACATTTAACATTCATTTCTGAAGGTTCATGGGTTGGAGTAGGATGTATACTGAAGATTCATGGGTCAGAGTGGTATATATATATAATGAAGATTCATTGGTCATAGTGGGATACTGAAAATTCATGGGTCAGAGTGGGAGACTTACTGAAGATTCATGGGTCAGAGTGGGAGACATACTGAAGATTCATGGGTCAGAGTGGGATATATAATGAAGATTCATTGATCATAGTGGGATACTGAAGATTCATGGGTCAGAGTGGGAGGCATACTGAAGATTGATGGGTCAGAATGGTTTACATAATGTAGATTGATGGGTCTGAGTGGGATACATACTGAAGATTCATGGGTCAGAGTGGGAGACATACTGAAGATTTATGGGTCAGGGTGGGATACATACTGAAGATTCATGGGTCAGAGTGGAATACATACTGAAGATACATGGGTCAGAGTGGGATACATACTGAAGATAATAATAATAATAATAATAATGACTTTATTTAAAGAAGAAGCTCATTCAGTCAGCTGACCAATCTTCCATGGTGCTTTCTACAATGATAATTGTACAAATATATATATATATATATATATATATATATATATATATATATATATATATATATATATATATATATATATATATACATTCCTACCCGTTTATGTCGACATCCTCGGGCCCAAGGAAATATTGTCGACATAGGCGGATGTCGAGATAAGTGTTTGGGGAGTGGGGTTCTGAAAAAAGATACAAGTTAAATTCATCAGTAAGGGGTGACCTGTCGTCAGTGAGTAGCATTGACACTTTGAGAAAACAAACAATGCAAATTTTGATTACATGAAGACAAAACCAGTGTCAAATACACTTGTATATTGACAAATTACATTTTGGTTACCTTTGTGTAATAAAATCCACAATAAAATAATATTGCATCGGTCACATCCTGATATGAAAAACATTCACTACAATTATTCAATGTCAGCATAAGCGCATGGTTGCATAGTTGTTATTTACATGCTTGGAGTACATGTACTTAAATTGGCCCAGATTTTGGTCAGTCTGTTCCCATCTTACTGAGGCTACCAAGGGGATGGGGCTATTCACAGGGAAATGAAAACCTGTCAACAAGTTGGTTTAAATGGTACTTGTATTTAGTAACAGAAGTCATCGTGAAAAGTACATAAAAGCGAATAAGAGATATGTGGCTGATATGATTAATGAAGGCATAATATTGTATACATTGACACATGCTAATGAGGTATTAAAAGAAAATGATTCTTACAATACAGTATTGTAACAATGTCAGCTCAATACATTTAAAATTTTTCACAGACATCTTTGTGAGATGCCCCACCCTCAACTTCCTTAACAGCCAGATATTTAGTTTCCAGAGACTGTAAATTTAATCTGCGTTTACACTGCCGTTGGTAGCCATCATAAATATAAATAAAGTGAAAAAGGAAACTTTCACAGCACAATAAACTTGTTTTAATCACCGATCACTTTGGAAAATGCAAGAATCAGATCAGATTTCATTGCTTTTATTTAAGTTGCCGCGAGAGGCCAACTTTATAGGACCAAACAAAAGCCTTTTTTTTTTTTTTTATCCAACCGCGACATTAAAGCCTGGCAGCAAGATCAACTAATTGTTGAATAAAGTACCGGTCGGAACTGGCAGCTGGTTGGCATAAATGATAAGGCGGTAAAGTTAAAGCCTGGCGGCAGGATCAACTAATTGTTGAACAAAGTATGGGTCGGAACTGGCAGCTTGTCGACATAAATGATTAGAAAACAAAGGATTTGTTCAAGTTGGGACCAAGGGCTTCTGTCGACATGTACGTTTATTTTTTTATCTCGACGTCGACATAAGCATGACAATTTTGGTAGTAATAGTAGACCAAGGGACCGGGACTTTGCTTTTTTGTCGAAATAGGCGGCTTGTCGACATAAGTGATGTCGATATAAGTGGGTACGACTGTATATATATATATATATATATATATATATATATATATATATATATATATATATTTATATAAAATGAACAATTTTTACAAGATGATGTGTCTTTAGACAACAAATTCTGTTAAAAACTCGACAATTGATCTACTGTTACAGTAAAATATGTACAAGGCTCCAAGGATGAGTACATACAAGATTCATACAAATAGTAGTAGCAAATATGTGTAAAACATTATAGGTTAGTACATAATAACAATGTCTTTAAAAGTAGTAGTACTGAATTAAACAAAATGATACATATGATTGTTTCTGTAGATGTTGACAAAGAAGCTTTTTAAAAGCTTGGCATATGTCAGATGACTTTATATAAGGTGGTATGGAATTCCATAGTTTGGCTCCAGAAAAAGCAAAACTATAAAACTCTGAATTTGGTTTAGGCAAATATAACTTGTTGTTTGAGATGGATCTTAGTCATACATATGTGCATTTTTAACAAATTTAAAATTACATTTAAGATAATCAGGAGCCAAACCATACAAGGATTTATAGACTAGTAAACCCTTCTGAAATTGAGTTCTCTGCTGAAATGGAAACCACTTTAGGGTTTTAAAAAGATTTGTTGCTGGTGTATCAAAATCAGCATCAAGAATAACTCTAGCTGCTCATTTTTGAAATTTCAGTAATCTTTCCTGATTTTCTGTACCACTGTTACCCCAGACAGAACAACAGTATTCTAGGTGTGGCATGATATTTGCATTGTAGAATCTTTCCCTGTTCTTGAGGGAGATAAGATTTTTTTTCTGTTCAAGAGATAAAGCAGTGAGTTACCTTTTTTAATGACCTTATCAGCTTGTATTTTCCAGCACAAGATATTGTCTATCAGGATGCCAAGTAGTTTTTCATTTTCAGACTGTTGTATATCCATTCCTTTTATCATTAATTTGAAATCATTTTTCTCAACTTTTACTCTTGCTGGGATACATACTGTAGGTTCATGGATCAAAGTGGGATACATACTGAAGATTGATGGGTCAGAGTGGGATACATACTGAAGATTCATGCGTCAGAGTGGGATACATACTGAAGATTCATGGGTCAGAGTGGAATACATACTGAAGATTTATGGGTCAGAGTTGGATACATAATAACAAGGAAAAGAAATTATTTAATTAGCCAGCATAAAAAACAAAGTATTTGACTTGTCACAGACCTGTCACTGGATAAGATCACTCTTTAACACAGATAATATTGACTTGACACTATGCAAACAAATCACTGTCACTAGCTATTGTTTGAATGCACTGATTATATACTGATTATTCACTGTGGCGTTAACATCTTGGTGAAAAGAAAACTGAAAACTTATTTTCAACACTGTACTTTTTCTCGTGTATTTTTGATACAGAAACACCTTGACAAAGCGTGAGTATGGCTACCCAACTTTGCCTTCAATGAGTGGAGATGCTGCATACATTCAAGCAGAAAAAGGTTGGTTAAATAACTCTTTACTTTGCATTCTTTTCAATGGATATTTTGATAAAAGTTAAATAATAAGCCTTAGATCAAATTCTTTTGTTGTGAATACATATTTACTCTTTATTCCTAGACAATTAGAGGATTGCATGAAATTCTGTGAGAGTTGTATCCAGTGTGGTAATTAATGATTCTTTGTTTTCCAAAAGTTGCCATTTTTAAAGTGCATTTAGCACCTGCCATTCTTATTACAGAATAAACTATGTTGTGTTTAATATTTGAAACCTATGGATATCTTCCAGAATCTGTCATTCTTGGTGAGATTTTGTATCAGTAACCACGATTTTTAAGTAATGTAAAAAATGAATGGTCATTGAAATGAGTCTTGCGATTTAATTGGGATCTGTCATAGCAATAAGACACCTTCACTTAAGAAATCACAATTTCCAGACTCCCTGCTCCCCCTTAAATTAACATTACTACACTGATGTATCAACAGATCATGTGTTGTTTGTTCCAAATCCCCACCTTGCCACACACTGGTGGTAGATAAAATTTGTTGGACCACAATAAACCAGGACCACAAATAAACCCAGTCATATGACAAGGTTTGAAGTCTTTCACCCGATATTAAATGCAGGGATCACCCTGGGCTTCACCAATGTCGCAAATTACGATTATTTTTCCTTATTGGCGATAAAATATACCATCTGGTGATCTTTTTGGTGACAACATGTTTTGCTGTTAAAAACTGTATATACAGTCATGGGTTTGCAGTTGAGAACTTCAAAAACACCATGACGGGAAGCTGCAAACTTGGATATAAATTGCTCTGGAATCTATTGTTAAATAAACAGATCATTTGTTCATATTGACAAGCCACCCAAACACAGCATTGTTATATCATAATCTGCTTATGCTGATATCTGGCCTTAGTAATCGGTGCTGTAATATAACCCAAATAGTTTTGCTGAAACTTCAAAGAAAACTAATTACATTTGAAGCATCGATTGTTCTGTATATATGCTGAGCAAATGAAAAAAAAATCTGTCTCCGTCAATGTTTTACAATTATTTAATGTTGCCACAGCAATAACAAACAGGCATTTGTTTGGTCCTTCAAAGAGTGCCTTGAGCGGCACCTTCAATAACACATGAACCTTCATCAAAGCAAGCTGATGACCTTTGATCAAAGAAAGTTGGCAACAAACTTAAATAAAAGCATTGTTTCATTTTTCAGAGTGATTGAAACATATTTATTTGCCATGAAAGTTTCCTGTTTGCAACAAAAATGTTCATGATTACGATTGCTACCAATGGTGGTTTAAAACCCAAATTAAAGTTCTAATATTTTGAACAATAGATATCTGGCCGTCGAGTTAAATGAAGGTGGGATATCTCACAAGAATGTTAAAACTTTTTCTAATTTGTTCACGTTTTCATTTCCCTGTGAATATCCTCATCCCTTTGATAGCCTCAGCATCATGGTAGTTGTCTCTGGCTGACCAACATCTATGCCAATTTAAGAACATGTACATGTAGTATATAAACAACTATACAGCCACATGCTACTTGGATAATAAATATCAGAGTGAATTGTTTCGTGAAATGTGTATGTTGACAATGGGATGAAGATCAAATGAGAACTACCATTTTTTTATATATATTTTAATTGTGTTTTCTAATGGGATTTGATAGATACATGAATTTTCTAACATTCAAATTCATGGATTTTTCATATGCATGTATATTATTTAACACATTGTGGAGTGTACTACGCAAATATAAGTTGTCAATATACAAGCGTATTTCAGACTAGTTGTCTTCATTTGATCAAAATTTCCAATTTTCTTTTTCTCTGCATAAATCCTAGTCACTGACAACAGGTCATCTCTTAAAATTTCACTTGTATGTCAAATTTCAAATTTATTTTCAGCCCCCCCCCCTTATCTAAACATCCGCTTATGTTGACAATATTACCTCGGTCCCAAGGATGATGAGATAAATGGATAGTACTGTATTATGAAAATGGCGACATTTTTTTAAAATTGGCAACAAAATATTGAGGTTGGTGATTTTTTGGCGACAACTTTTTAAAACCCAGGGTCATCCTTGAAATGAGTGGATTGTGTAACATGTTCTTTTTCACACACATATGTCTATGATAGAACACTGAACTGAAGACTTGCACTATATTACCTTAATTGGTGTATTGTTCCAGCATTATAATTCATATGAACTAAAGTCCTTAAACATTACTGAGGACCTATTGTTTCAGCTTGGTACCTATTGTATTTTTTTGTATTGTGATAATCAGACCCAGCTGGTTGCGTGTGCTAAGTGCGCGATGCACACAGGCGCCTTTTCATTTCCTGTTCGTTTTATTCGCAATTTATTCGAAAAAAGATTTTGGAAAGGCGCCAAACATTCATCACACACACAAGAACAACACTACGTGCTGGGCCTAGTAATAATTGATACGTTGCCCGAGTCTTACATTGGAAGGAGTAGTGTGTAAATGGAGGTTTTGGAGCATAGTCAGCTTACTGATGATATATTGTTCCAGCTTGGTACCTATTGTATTCTTTTATATCGTAATTATTGCTACATTGCCTGAGTCTTAGATTAGAAGGTTAGACAAATACACACCCACCCAGGATAAAAAACTACTATCATCATCTATTTTATCACCAAAAGCATGAAGCTAAGGTTTTGTGTTTTTGTAACTTGTTTGGGTTTACAGGTGTTGGAAAAATTCCATTTCATATATTTTTTAGTTTCTGTATCAGTATTTTATCAATTTAGGCAATATTCAAGCCAACTACACCTCTCGGTTTTGGAGCCAGGTTGAGGAGGAGGCATCAGGGACATCCCAGGGCACAATACACATTATGGACATCACTGTAAGCATGAAAACTATTATATTACTCTTTTGCTCATTTTGACTGAGATTTTTATTAAGTTGTCTGCTCTTTCTCAATAATTTTTTACTTGTTTTTCATAACATTATTGAACTTTGTATATTTGTCAAATGTAATGTTTGCATAATCATGTTTCTTCACATAAATATATGTTTATGTCAGTACATTTTATGTAACACCTGCATCAAGTTTTATTTTATTTTATTTTGAGGGTTCATGGATTTTGCAGTATTTCATGATACCAAACATATTTTGTGAGATAGAAACTTCAGATTTTATTATGTTAGGATTATGTTTAAGTGTAAATTTAGATACAAAACAAAGTCATTTCTTTTGGTAATATATGAAACAGAACCAGTTTTGACCTCAATTTTTAATTGTGGTAAGAATAATTTATTTTTGTTCCAAATGACATTAATACAGTCCTAAACATCAACGTAAATTTCTTCTACATTGCAATTAAATGTTTTGTTTGTAATTATATTGCAGTGAAATTATGTCAGTATCATACATGTGACAGTTGCAGGAAATGAAACCAGTAGATCTACAAATACTGATCAGCAGATTGAATTCTAAACCAGAAGATTTATTAAATTTTATCAATAGATTGACTTATGCTAAAATGATGGTGTAGAGTAAATCCTGAGAAACTGGAAATATGATACTGGAAACAGAGATTTTTCATTGGACTTAATACAAGTGTTGCCATAAGAGATTGCATCATTTCTGTACTTGAGCTGTATAGATTATTACTTATTGTTGTCTCAACACCGCAATTTAGGGTAGCATAATTGTCACCAGTATGCAAATTTCAAAACTTGGTACCATCTTGAATTGAAAACATAGTTGCAGAAAATAGAAAATGTAGCCAAGGCTCTCTGTAATATGTTCTTAGTCATATCCATCATCAATATAATGTGTAACAGATTTCTGTCTATTCTTGAGAATTGTGAATTACTATTTATTTACTCTTTTGCATGGATTTTTTATCCTTATCAAATTCCTTCTTTGCTTTGTAAACAGTACAGTTTACTTTCTAAAGCTTTCAAGTTGGTTCTGTTCACTGATTTACCTTGAGGCAAAGATATGAATTTCTTTTCCAGCAAAATTAATACAAAAAAAGCTCTAAGAAATGCAAAACTCTATCCTTAATAAAAAATAAAATTAGTCATAGCTTGGTTCCATACAGGAGAATGAGAGCACCAGTCTGAAATCCAAGTTTAAATCACAATTATTTCAACTGTGATAAAGAAGAATAATGCATCATGCTGGATGAAGAGTTAAGGAGAATTAGAGCACCAGTCTGAGATAAAAAGTTTAATCACAATTAATCAGACTGTCAGAATTATTGATCATGCTGGACCAGGGCTTAAGGATGATCTTTCATGAAATGTTAGAATATTTAACTAATATATTTTAAAAATTGATGTTTTTACACAGCTAAGGGTCCAAGTAATCCAAAATCATAAAAAATATATAGGGTTGGTCTACATTTTTGCACTACTCTTGGAGAAATATATATATCCCCAAGTAAGTCATTAAATAAAAATGTATGGAGAAAAACTGTCCATAAAATAGTATCTGAATGATTACTTAAAAATTCATAAAATTTGCACAGGTTGAAGAACAAACTCTTATCAGATTAACTATGAAAGATGCATGTTTGTGAGTGAATTGTTTTACTATGACAAGATTAAAGAGATCACAGCAGTTTTTCTGCAACAGAAAGCCCACACATCCAATTTATGATAGGTTGTCAATTGCTGCAAATTTTTAGAGATCCCATATACTTTGCATTAACTTTATCTTTTGTTTCACAGGACTGTCTTGCTGATTATTAAAATTGTATAAGAATTTTTCTTTTTGCATTATTAAATAAGGCACACTAGTCACAACCATGTAATTTTACATTCCACTTTCCTGAAGTTCATATTTCTACAATACACACATGCTAAAGGTGATTTCATGTTGATGATGTCTTAGCAAAATGATCACATCATTTTGAGTTGCACACAAAGCATTGATTTTACAAGGTAGATTACCTTAAATCCATGACCTTAAATCCATGACTTCTGTATATCTAGTCAGGGACTCAACCACATGTTAAGCTGATTTTACAAGGTAGATAATCCATGATTTCTGTATATCTAGCCAGGGACTCAACCACATAAGCTGATTTTACAAGGTAGATAATCCATGACTTCTGTATATCTAGCCAGGGACTCAACCAATAAGCTGATTGATAGGTTGATTGGTATTTAATGGTACATCAACACATGAAAGGTTACATCATGGCAAGGCTGTTGGAAAAAAGTGCCTTGTCCAGGGACACATTATGGCAGGTCTGGTCTGAGCAGGATTTGAACCCACACCCTTCTGGTCATAAGTCAGGAACATTAACCACTGGACTGCCATAGGTCCTAAACCAGCCACCTAGGCTGTCAGAACACATGTACTGAGCTGTTTTTATGACATATTCACCCTAGTTTTGGTTGTTATCCGTTTAATTATGTTTTCATATCTTTCTGCAAAATGACTGCACAATCAGCTTTGTTTATTTAGTGGGATCTAATGAATTTCAGATGTCAGATGCTAGAATGTACACGATATTATATATTTGTGATAAGATAAGAATAACACAATTTGGATATCTGTGGACTTTATGTCTATACCTTGAGTTACATGCACTGATATTACACATTTGTGACATTATAAGAGTAACATAATTTGGATACCTTTGGACTTTATACCTATACATTGAGTGACATCATACAGTGGTATTACACATTTGTGATATTCGTGATACAGACAAAGGTTTGTGAAACGTCATAAGAATGATTTAATGTGATAAAGTAGTTTTTAAGATTTGGAATGAACTCACACCCAGAATTTGGTCAAATAAAATACACAAAGCATAGTCCTCCCAGTTTTAAAACTTTCTTATGGGACTAGATTGAATAGGGTAAGAAAGCACAGCCTTGTGTCTTGATGACTTACAAAATTCTCATTTTATGTTAATTTTCTGACTTTTATCATTTCAGAAATTTGAAGATTTGGGTGTGTTTACCAGACCTATAAATAACATTTCATCCAAGAAAGGAAAAATGATACAGATTGAGAAGCACCTGTGTGACTCAGCTGGCAAGCCTTTGGTTGATTTTGATAAGTCTTCAGGAAATATGGGAACCACATGGTTTGTAGCAGCAGTATATAGGTGGCGCTCACCAGTTATTATGTACTTTTGAGAGAGTGATGTATGTAAGGTGAAGTTGTTTGCATTTAAAACATGCAGAGTGGTGAGAATGTTGGCATACCTCTATGCTACTTTCATGTAATGTGGCTGACATTTCTTTGGATATTGTACTTTTGGAAATTGTAAATGATCTTAGAACACTGCTAACTAAAATGACAGC
>JAECUM010007663.1:0-85012 GCA_016617855.1 Megalonaias nervosa | reverse complement strand
CCAAGGTGGAGAGAGGTGCATTTCCGATGTGAAATCATGGATGACATGTAACAAGCTGCAGACGAATGATGATAAAACTGAAGCCATCCTGATTACAACACAAAGACTTTCTCATTCACATCCTTACCTCAGACAATAAATATCAGCAACACCAACATTAAATTCACACAGTCAGTACGAAACCTCGGTGTCACTCTTGACAGTACTCTCTCATTGCATCAACATGTCATGAACATATGCAAGGCTGCATATTTTGAGCTGAGACGAATCAGCTCCATTCGCAAGTATCTTTCAGTTGATGCCACCAAAACACTTGTGTGTTCCTTAGTACTTTCAAGACTGGACTATTGTAACTCAATTCTGTCTGGTTCGTCTCAATATCTACTTCAGAAACTTCAAAAAGTTCAAAATACAGCTGCTCGAATCATCCTTAGAGTACCACGATCAGAGCACGCCTCCCCCCTGCTCTGTACCCTACACTGGCTATCCATACGATCCAGAATTAAACACAAAATTTGTTCTCTGTGCTACGTTTCAATGACGGGCTCCAGTCCAACATACCTATCTGACCTCACCCATGTGTACACACCTGCAAGATGCTTACGCTTCTCTTCTGACACTCGTATTCTCATTATTCCCACTATGAAGATGAAATCATATGGACAACGCTCTTTTGCATACCAGAGCCCAGCAACGTGGAACAAATTGCCCACTACACTTAGACACAAAGACACAGTGATCTCATTCAAGAGTGCTCTTAAAACTCACCTATTTCAACTGCAAGAACAGACTTAAAGACCTAATAATGTATCCTTGCCTTAAATATTTACAGCATATTTTCTGTTTCTACTTTCGTGGTGTTTGTTTTTTTCAATTTAGAACAATGACAGGTTAATAACAATAAATCATTTTATGGGGGGGGGTAAATTAAATGTCAATTTAACCCTGAAACCTAAGAAAAGCATCTTGACTTAATCAATAATATTGCAGTTTTACTGCTTGCATCCTTATCTTATCTTATTAAAGTGCTGAGATGTGTTAGATTCCTAATGTGCATGCCACATATGGTTAGTGATAAGAAAAAGATAAATTTTGGGCACATCAGTTAAAGAGCATATCTTAGTTAAGCAGGCCTTATTTAAATGGAATTCAGAATGATTGACTTCTTACGATATAGCAGACAAATGTACCAGGTTCTGCAAGTGAACCACAAGACTGCAGAGAGAGAGAGAGAGTTAGTTGAGCAGGCCTTATTTAAATGGAATTCAGAATGATTGACTCCTTAATGTACCAGGTTCTGCGAGTGAACCACCACAAGACTGCAGAGAGAGAGAGAGAGAGAGAGAGAGAGAGAGAGAGAGAGAGAGAGAGAGAGAGAGAGAGAGAGAGAGAGAGAGAGAGAGAGAGAGAGAGAGAGAGAGAGAGAGAGAGAGATATTCTCATAAAGACAAATTCTTATATTTCTAGTGAAGACTGAATCTATCAAATTGATGCAAAAATCAGCTGAGTCTATAATTGTTTGAAAAAATGTTAATCTGATATGAACCCCAATAACAGCTTGACACATAATGCACACCCTCTACTTTGAAGCTAAGTGTTTGTTTCCTAAAGGTTGAGGAATTCCAACACAATGAGACCTTCAAGATGAACAGTAATAACAACTGTTCAGCTAGGTTTTTAATGCTTGTGAGCCACCATTTTTATGGGGGAAAAAACTTAAATTTTTTCCTGAACTTAGTCGTACAACTTTTTTCATTTTCTGTAGAATGTGTAACAGAAATGATGCTTTTCAGAAATATCTAAGCCAGTAAAAAAAAAAGTGTACCTAAGCACTACCATCCAGTCTTGTCTCCGAACCATTCTGAATCATGTCCCACCTTTAATCTCAAGAAGTCATTACTAGGCACAATTAAATCTAACTCATAATTATTTAATCCTTTCATACTTAAGAACTTCAAAATGCTAACTTTTTTGCAAAGTCACAAAATTCTGACACAAGACCATGAACTCAATGTCGATCTAAAACATAAATTTAGCAATATGGCAGGTTCCTTTGGCTGAAAGATGCCATGCTTGAATAATTGAATGTGAAAAGGTGTTCATGCTAGGGGTCTAGGTATAACTTTTAGTCTGATACAGTAACGTACTTATGGAGAGAAACCTATTTTACTGATAGATTTTATATATTAATATTAACAGCCATGCTTGATGGGAAATAAGTATAATTTTTAGTTTCCCACCTGTTGCAAAAGAAGCTACACTGGAGCTAACAAAAAAACAACTCCAGAAACAACTTTGACGAAGCGTATCCTAAGATACATTCACAGATGGTTTATTCAAAACTGACTAGGCTGTTCTGATTTGAAACTACTGTGGATTTTATGTTTGCTATGGAAGTCACATCATTGCTAAGGGAGACAAACCAGACAATTTTGATACAGAACATCTTAAGAAACATTTCTACAAATATTGATCAAAAATTGGCTTAGTTGTTTAAAAAAAGGAGTTGAAAACTGGTTATTCACCTGGTTGCTCCAAGTGCATGCTATCTACACAGTGTAGATTAGGTTTATGATCCAGAACCAAAAATATTGTGCAAAATCCATTAATTCTTTATTCAGTCAGTGACTTTGACCTTTTCACCCCCAATACAATAGACTGCTTCATTACCCCAAGTGGAAGCCATCCATGAAGGTTGGTCCAGGTCTCTAATGTAGAACTAATGATTTGTCTAGAAACTGTTATTCTTCATTCTGTCTCAGTGACATTGACATTTTGACCTCAAAATCAATAGGTTTCTTCCTTGACCTGTGATTTTCATTAAAATGTATAAACACTGTTAAGAGTCTATGCTGGTTATTTTATTTATGATTTCCACCAAACTGTGTGGACCCTGATCAGAGTCTATGCTGGTTATTTATGATTCCCACCAAATTGTGTAGACATTAATCTGAGTCTATGCCACTTATTTTATTTATGATTTCCACCAAATTGTGTAGACAATGATCAGAGTCTATGCTGGTTATTCTTCTATCTCCAGCAGAAAGGGTAGATCACTCTATGCAAGTAATTGTTTATGATTACCAGCAAAGAGTGTATGGTCTAGGTTGACAGTATTATGTTGGGCATTATGCACTAACTAATGAATATGGTATCCTTCCCAAATATTTTAAGACCATAAAAGAAGACATCCTTGCCTGAAGATTGCAAATTTGTAAAGCAATTTTTACTGTCTCTTCTGGAAAAATCTGCCCAGTGAGTACCATTTCCTGACACAGTGATAGTGAATAATGCTATAATAGACAGCTCCTAGTACAAATAATCAATAATTACAGCAACCATCCTTTTATGGCAGAATATAGCCTACTGCACTGTGCAAGCATTTCAGATGAAGGTTGAAATTTATGTCATTAATGTCTAAAACAATCATCCCACCGCACCAACCACCAATTAATCTCTGGGCACTGCCTTTGGCCACTCACGTTCATTTGTGATATTCCAAAACCCAAACAGTGCTGTTATTTATTCTCTTTTATCCCTACACCATTAATGCTAGACATGCAAAACATGGGTCAATGGTAGTCCTATGAATGTAGATTGAGCCAATGCTTGTCACACATTTTTCTTCTCTTTCATAATGCACAATCAGTTTTGAAAAATATCACTCATGCCAAACAGCAGCACCAAATTAACAAATAACTGGTGATCCAAAAATACAGATTTATCTGCACATGATGCAACTTTGTGCACATGAAGTTCTAATGCTGAGGATATCCAAGATTACAATCCAACTTTATTAGAGATCAAAGTTGGGCACAACAAAATATGGTAACAACATAAGATAACATGATATATGATACTTGGACATAACAAAAACTATAAAGTTTAGGAAACCCAAAACTATTTCTAATCATAATGTATTAAATATCAATGATAAAAACCTTATATGCAGATAACAACTTACAATTAGATGACCATAGTGAACAATATTTGTAAATCATTGTGACCTAAAATTGCTCTACTCAGTAGAATCAAGAAATATTTCCCAACACAAACCAGTATTCTAAAATACAATGCATATATTCTTCCAACTCTGGATTATTGTTCTACTGTATGTGAAAATTCCACCATATCTCAACTTTAAAGGATTTAGAAAAGGAAGCATGTGTTATTTTCAATGCCCCTTTTAATTTTTCATCAAAAACATTATTTGCAGAACTAGAATGGTTTACAAAGTATTAAAGGAATGATTTCACAAAGTCATTCTTGTATATAAATATCTACATGGAGCTTCATCCGAGTATCTTCATGATTAATTCAGGTACTTGTCAAAATTTTACCAGCTGATATCAACATCACATTGGAACCTTCATCCACCAAAACCAAGAACAGAACAAAATAGCATGCTGGTACAGTTTTATAGAATACTCGTCCACTAATGTAAAATCTAATCTCCATACCATATGCTGTGGAGGTTGTGTCGAGATGTTCAACCAAGTCAGCCAGTTCTTTTTCATCTCCTGCTAAACCATCAATATCATCTGTGAAGCGAAGGTTTGTGATTGTTCTTCCTCCGATGCTGACAGTGCCCTTGTGGTCATGCAAGGCGTCCTCCATGATCCTTTCCAGGAAAATGTTGAAGAGTGCAGGTATACATCCCTGTCTGACTCTAACTGCTGTTTGAAACCAATCTCCTCTGCTGCCATTGATAAGGACAGCACTAGTGGCTTTGTCACAGAGGTGCTCAACAACCTGCACCAGGTTTGAGCTGATGTTGTACTTCCTCATAGTTGCCCATAAGGCTGCATGCCATACCCTATCAAAGGCCTTTTTGAAATCTATAAAGACATGGTATAGATTCTGCTGGTGCTGAAGGTATTTCTCGCAAAGAAGTCTGAGATTGAAGATTTGTTCTGTGGTGCTCCTTCCTGCTCAGAAGCCTGCCTGCTCTTCAGCAATAATTTTCTCTGCTTGAGGCTTTAGTCTGTTGAGAATTATCTTCAGCATGACTTTGCTTGGGTGACTGATCAAACTGATGGTTCTGTAGTTTTGGCACAGCTGTAGGTTTCCTGATGACAAACAACACCAATGGCATCAGTGCAGAAATAAAGGTCAGTAGACAGAAGCTGGAAAGAGTCACAAGCTTTAAGTACTTGAGATCAATTATCACAGATAAGGGCTCCAAACTGGAACTACTTTGCAGGATTGCCCAGACAACAGCAGCAATAACAAGGCTGAGACCAATATGGAAAGATACCAACATTGCGTTTGGTTCCAAAATAAGGCTAATGCGCTCGATTGTCATATCTATCTTTCTGTATGCTTGTGAAACATGGATGCTCTCATCAGATCTACAAAGGATTCAAACCTTTGAAATGAAATGCTACCGCAAGATCTTGGACATCTCATACACTGACCATGTAACCAATGAAGAAGTCCACAACAGGATCCAACAAGCCATCGGATCCTATGAAGACCTCTTGACCACTGTAAAAAAGCGCAAACTGAAGTGGTACAGTCATGTCTCAAGATCATCTGGACTGGCAAAAACAATCTTGCAAGGCACAGTGCAAGGGTGCAGAAGAAGAGGCTGACAAAAAAAAGAGGTAGGAAGACAACATTAAGGAGTGGACAGGCATGAGATTTGGAGATTCCCAAAGGGCAGTAGAGAACAGGGAAAGATGGAGAGAATTGGTTGCAAAGTCAACTGTGGTGCCCCAATGACCTCTTGGGTTAAGGGATTGATGACGATGATGATTATGATGATGAATGTAAAATATGCATAAAATATGACAGTATTTAAGAAAAGATACCACAAACATGTCCATGTTACTAATATATAATAGAATTAAATATTTACATTACTAAAGACATATTAAACTAAATACAAATTACCATCTTTGACCCAAAGATCTTCAGACATATGTCAATCATATAATATGAAAGATAATCCATATCCTCCTTCAACAAAGCTTAAAGTAATCTTGACACTAAATATGAGCCAAATTCCTCTGACTGGTTCACAAATTTAAATAAGGAATAACATTATCTGAACTCCGATTATAGGTCTAAAGACAAATTGACTACATCCAAAATCCAGTTACCAAGGAGAAATTTGCCACTGAATACAAATGAGACAATAAAAACTTCTGAAACCTCAATATCGGAGATATTGTTTACTTTATCAGAAATAAATGTAATCCAAGTTTAGTTTGCTGGAAAAGGCAAAACAAAGATGATAACCCACATAAATATTCGAATACTTTACATCACAGAAGTTAATCCACCTTAATGTGAACAGGAGTTGATGTGCATCACTGCTTTGTCTCCCTTTGAATGCTCTCCTATAGTAAATATAAAAGAAGCCAAACAATGACATATCAGCATGATGTAGCACTGATGCCCACAGTTGTTGAAGTGCTTCATTAATTAATTTTACTCACTATCTTAAGAATAAAACTTTGCTTTTCTGTTATCATTACTGTTAACAAGCTCTCATCTCACTTTGTTTAGGGATCTGTTTCATCACAAGCTGTGGAGTATGTAAGCTGTTTTTTTTTTTTTACTGCTACCTACATATAACACCTTTAGTTAATCTACAAGATAATCAGTTTAATCACAGATGTTTAATGGCATAGAGTACAGTTAAAATGTTCCTTAGTTTATGTTCCAACTTGATTTTCTTTCATTGTCTTAAAAGTAATTCTTGATGTCTTGTAACATTTGTACTATTTTAAATTATTAAAAACATTTAAAATATTGTGTCCAGAAAATTGGAGGGTTGGACTGTTTGGGTTAATTACAGTGCTGTCAACTTTTGTAAGATGTACATTGTTCTAGTTTTTTTCTTCCTCCAGAGAGACTGAATAAGTCACCCTCAATAATAAATTTTTCTTCTTCTTCTTATTGTTATTATTATTATTATGATTATTATTCACTGAACTAAATACATAACTTATCTTCACTAATAAATCATACTTTACAATTTATTATTATGATTATCATTCACTGAACTAAATACATAACTTATCTTTACCTGCACTAATAAATCATACTTTACAATTTATTATTATGATTATTATTCACTGAACTAAATACATAACCTATCTTTACCTGCACTAATAAATCATACTTTACAATTTATTATTATGATTATTATTCACTGAACTAAATACATAACTTATCTTCACTAATAAATCATACTTTACAATTTATTATTATGATTATTATTCACTGAACTAAATACATAACTTATCTTCACTAATAAATCATACTTTACAATTTATTATTATGATTATTATTCATTGAACTAAATACATAACTTATCTTTACCTGCACTAATAAATCATACTTTTACAAAGTACCATTTTGATCAGAACCAATTAAATATTGCAAGGTGTTTAGTGAAAATCCTATGTCAATGCCACAATTCATGCAAGAGAAGCCGTGATAACAATATTTTTGAGATGGACACCACTGTGCCATCTTGGAATTCAGATAAGCACAATTTCATTCAGAACCAGCTACATACTGCTATAGTGTTTTAGTGCAAACCCCATATGGATGCAGCCATCTCTTCTGAAGAAGTAGCCCAATTCACAGACCCTAAGGAAAGCAATTGTAGGACCATACTAATTTTGAAAACATCGCAGCTAGACATAAACTGAATGCACGAAAATTACACATCATTTTTATAAGTCCCACTTTGTTCACTTTGTTAAATATATCCTATATTTAAAAAATTCTGAATCTATGGATGCAATTCTGCCCCCTCTTCCTAACCCTACCCCCCAATGACACAATCCAGATTGTCTTTGAATGAGTCCCCAATAATCTAAAAGAAGTGTTTTAGCCCAAAAAGACAATGAGCATAATGTCACTATTTTCATTTAGAACCACTGCTTATCACAAGTCTTAAAGTTATATCAATATGACAATCCATTCTGGAGAAGCAACTATAACAAGATTTTCAAGATGGCCATCACTGCAACCAGGCTCAATGTCAGATAAGTACAATTTTCATTTAAGAAATCCCCATAGCACTATGGCTGCTAATGCAAAATCAAATCCCCACCGTTTTCATTTAGGACCTACTTGACATAATACAAAGCATTTTAGTTAAAACCCCATGTCCATACAACTATCCATTCAAAAGGAATCATGCTGATATTATTTTAAAACTGGACACCATGTCTGAGGGAAACTATTTTTTATTTAAAGACTATCTAGTCATCATATAAAGTACTTTAGTGAACACCTCACATCAACATAACCATCAATTCAGTAATAATAGTATATGTAATAACAACATTTTCAAGATCATAAGTCTTTTAGGAAACAAGGTTTTCAGGATGGTGGTCCTATTGGTAATCCAATGGGCACCATTTTCATTTAGGGTCAAATAGACCTTGGAATGAAAGTTTCCTCACAATCCTCACTGTAGGTTGGGGAAAGCAGCAATACCAACTGGACAAGCCACTTTATAACCTTTTCTATGACCAGTAAAGCTAATAGAATGGGACTTCAGAGGCATTTAACTTTGAATTCAGTCTGCTGATGTTGAGCAAGCATGTTGTCTTAGCTTCATCATGTTTCATTCAATGAATGAACAAAATTCATAGTGCAATTTAAGATATAAAAACAAATAAACAAGATTAACAACAGCACATTATACATCTGCCATGTGTTTAATAATCCTATATGTAGTCACTACTCTGGAGACTGCTGACCAATGGGTCAAAATGAGCTTGCAATATGTGGTTTTGAACTAAATTTCATGTACTGAGACCATTTTTTTAATTACAATTGCTATTTCCCTTGACCACTGGCCTTTATAGTCCAGAATCTCTACGTTTTTCTGTACTACCATAAGTGCATGCAATTCAAAACGTTTGGCCCTAGGATGTGATGTTTTACTAATGTTAGTCTGTGGAAACCATTTTGATTCATTCTGTCACAGTGACCTTGACCTTCAACATGTAGACCCCAAAATCAATAGGGTTCTTCCTTACAAGTGCAGGCCATAAAGTTTTGTAACTGCATATTGTGGATAACTTGAAGTACTATGTGGAAATAAAAGTGCATAATAACAGTAACCAAACCTTTACAATAAATTTTCTATAACTATGACCTTGACCCCATGGATGTCACCAAATAAATTCTCTCAGCTTCAAACTGATTCATCCCAAGTGTGCTGAAAATCCACTGAGGAGATTAAGATATATAAACATGAATGGAAAACATTAACCAAAACTTGACTGCAAATCTTCTACAACTGGGACCATGATCCAAACTAAAGCATGCATATTGTACAATGAATTGTCATAATGATTTGTGTGTGTGATTTAGATTTTTTAACATTGCTTTAACAATTTTTTCAGTCATATCGCTACAATATCTGCAGTGTGACAGTTTTTATAGTGATGTCAAGCACTGAGGCATCATGCTGCAGACATGTAGCATGATGTCCCACCCATTCACATTATCCTGACACCAGGCTGACCAGTCCTAACACTAACCTCTTAATGCTGAGCACCAAGCGAGGCAGCTGCTAGTACCAAATTTTAAAGTCTTTGGTATGACTCAGCCGGGGTTCGAACCCACGACCTCCCGCATCCGAGGTGGACACTCTAACCACTAGGCCACCGGAGCAGTCGAATTCTCATAATGACATATGCCAAGTAGAATGAACATCTTTATCAACAACCTTAATAAACTTTTGACAAAAACAATATCACTGCTGCTGCCCTCAGAAAAGTGACATTTGTTTTTTGCTTCCCACTAAATCGGGCTTAAAAAAAGAAACCCAAATTTCACAAAATTATACAATGTGTGGTAATTGTGTGAAATTTTCAACTCTCCATTTTGGTTCATATTGATTAATATTTGTGTTTCTGGTTGTCAGGCAAACAAAAACAAAAACAAATTGCTCTCAGTATCTCCCGTTTTCGCATGAGAGCAAAGTCATCTTCTAAAACAATGACCTTGAAGATATCCTCAAAATCGACTGTCTCTTACTGCATCATTTTTGCACTTCACTGGGTTGCTCTTCCCTAAATCAAACAAGTATTGTTTCATTTTTTTTTACAAAAAAAAAAAACAGAACAATTGTTAAACGCTTAACACAGATATGTATTTTTGGTAAAAAAAAAATCAGAAATATAACAATGCGAAATACATGTACAGGATTACAAACACGTACAACATAAAAACCAAGAAAAATGAACATCAGTCACACACCGTAGACTGCAAACAGCTTCGAGCGCTCTCAGACATATGGAATTAAAATGTAACACTATGGCTAAAACTGCGACGTTTCTAAATTGAGAATTCTAATTTACCTTCTGGATATATTGGAAATTTTATAAGAGCGTACTATGCACATAAAAAGCAAAACACGGCAGAGACTGCTCCGAGTTTCCTAGCACCTGTCCCACCCCGTTTGAGATATTTAGACTCAGACGTCAACATAACTGTCCAAATCTCGAAAACGGGGGTTAAAAAGGTAAGAGGAAACACCGACTACGCTACACAGGGAGGTGCTGGAGCGTGTAAATACTCTGTAAATGCCGGGCACTGAACCCTGTTACTTCAATGTCCGAGACGTCAAAATATGATACTGCTATGAGGAAAGCTGAGAACAAAAAGACTCCCACCTTTGGTTGCTCTATTTAAGAAGTCTGATGGATAGCCGGTAGTCCTGTTGTCTTTGGACTTGTCCTAGAATATTGTCATTAAAAAAAAAATGTGTCCTGACGATACCACCAACACAAACAAAACAGTTGTTTCCCTTGGTAGTGCCGATACACGTTTACCTGTCAAATAAATATTATCCCGGATGTATTACGCAAAACTCCTTGCCACAGTAACAGCATTCGAGCACTATTTTTTTTAAAAATTTCATTTGCTTAAACACTTCACTGTTATTTTGTATGAAAATATTTATGTTATAAGTGACAGGCGATTTAATTTTTGGGAGGTGGAGGGACTGTGATACTTTTTAAAAAAAAATATTATTGGTCTAATATGTAGAACAAAAATAAAATTATTTTGAAGTAAAAATACCCCAGCTTGAAAGAAAATGCAAGCTTCCACCACCAATAATGTGTCCCAAATGTCATTTTCTGATCATAAATTCATACTGATATAAAATATTTCATTTTATTCAAAATTAAGTTATCCAAAAAATAAAACAAGAGGCACAAGAACGGCACAATGTGTGTGATTTGGATTTTTAATGTAGCTTCAACAATTTTTTTAGTCATATTGCTATGAAGTCAGCAGTGTGGCAGTTTGTAGTGATGTCTAGAACTGGAGCATCATGCCACAGACATGTGGCATCATGTTCCACCCTGTCACATTATCCTGACACCAGGCCAACCAGTCCTAACACTAACCTCTTAATGCTGAGCACCATGCAAGGCAGCTGTTAGTACCATTTATATAAGTCTCTGGTATGACTTGGCTGGGGCTTAAACCTGCAACTTCCCACATCTGAGGCAGATGCCCTAACCACTTAGGTCACTGGAGTGGTCCAGAACTTTATACCTGAGCACTGACCATTTTCACTTAACAGTAATATAATAGTAATATAACAACACAACTTTTGCGTATGAAAACTATCTAACAACTTTATAAGACATTGATTTTACATATTTTACCCTATCCTGATATTAGATTCTTTCTAAGAAAAAGATATAATTAATATGCAGTCTCTTACTAATAATTAAACTCATGGAACCATCTATGACCATAATAAGCTTATCTACCAAGGTGGAGCAAAATCAAACTGAAATTTGCTCTCCAGAGTGGAACACAACAAGCCAGCCAGATACAAGATTATCTCATAAATATGAGTAGATCTCACTAATAATCTAACTTATCTCACTTGATAATACAATTTCATATCTTGCATAGGATGAGATTTTTACTGAAAAAGAATTTTCCAGGTTTTCCTCACACACTATCCTGGCTAATTAAAACAGACAGTGCATATCTTAGGTATTGTAAAAATAACTTTTAATTCCCTTTGAGTATAATTCATGGGTGTAATTTGGGTTATAGAGTACACAACTTGACCTTAGTTCACTTGTATACCTGTCAAAAAAACTGCCAGTTCTACTTGGTCTTCCAGGGCCAACAAGAGGTGGGGGGGCAACCAGGAATATATCCCCAGGGCTCAGGCCCATAAGGGGGGGCCAGGCCGAACAACACTTTTTAATTTTATAAAAGAAAACATTTGTTTGAACAAGAACTTGGAGAGGTCAAGGTGTTTCTTACCCCAGAGCTCATGATTGCTCTCTATGACCCTGTGGTCTTTAGATGTGCACCTCTAAAAGTAGTCGCAAACACCGACTGCAATGCTGATAAAAAAGTCATCCTCAATCGATATATAACATTCAATTCAAAACTGGACTATAGCTATTTCTGGTTCATCCAGAAAGTCATACTTGAAGATGCTTGAACCAATTCACCATCAAGGAATAAGACTCACTCTGGGTGCATTTAGGACATCCCCATGAGAAAGCCTTCTCGATGACGTGAATGTATCCTCTTTATTTTAAGATACATGTATGTATCCTCTTAATATTAAGATACATGTATGTATCCTATTAATATTAAGATCGAAGCCTTTGAACTCTGCTTTTTGGGTTGTATTCCATCCCATATACAAAACATTATACCAAAATAAACCAAATACCATACCTACCTTTGACAGCAGAATATAATCCAGCCTTTACAATACAAAAATTGAGCTTTCTAAAATTCAGAGGATGTCCATTTCCAAAACACCTCCCTGGCTATTTAAACAACCAAAATTACTTTTTATGCAAAACAAAGGAAAAAATCGGAGCCAATCCTTCCATCGTGCACAAATCTTATTAGAAAATCCTCACTGATTTTAAGAACCAAGAATTTACACCAATGGATCAAAGGATGAGGAAAAGGCTACTGCAGCCTTTGTTAGTGGAAATCACACAACAAAACTTTGCTTGCCAGATGGTGCGATATTTCAGTCAAAATCAGAGCAATAGATCTTGCCCTGAAAAATGAGGAAAGTAACAGATTTTAAACTCCATTGTCTTCTCCAATTCACTTACAATACTTCAGTCACTACACAATAGCAAACTGGAAAATCCATTACTGACCAATATTCTCGTGAAACATTTTGAGCTGTATACCTTCCACAATATTGTATATTGTTAGTTACACAGCCATGGTGGTATTAAAGGTAATGAAAAAGCAAATCACACTGTAAAAATGCCCATATCCCTTGAACCATCTTATTTTAAAATATCATTCACTGATTTTAAACCTAGTATCATAAATGGCTTTACTTAGTAAGTAGCAAGCACCATGAAATGATGCAGTGAATAACAAACTACATATAATCAAACAAACCTTAGGCAACTGGGCTCCTTCCTACAGAACTGTTCATAGGGACAAGGTAGTCATTGCAAGAATTAGAACCAGTCACATTTGTATAACCCAATCCTACATGCTAACAGGTGAAGACACACTTGAATGGGTTTCTTGCAATGAACTATTCACTGTGAAGCACTTCATGATAGATTGTTCTGATCTCCAACCTACGCAAGATTGTTACTACAATGTTCGACACATGATACACTGAATGTGTCTTGCATCTTAAATTTCTTGAGACAAGTAAACATCTGTTATAAAATAGAGTATTTTTATGCAACATAAGTACAGTAATTCATCCTAAGTACCTTTTTTTATCTAATTATTCATTGACACGCACCATTTACATTCCCCATTGATGGGAATCTTCATGTATTACCCTCACCATCTCATTTTGCTTTTGATTCTTTGATTTTATTATCGCTGGTCAATAACGAACCTTTAATCAGCTGTAACTAATCTTGCATATCACCTTTTTCCATCGTGCTAAATAGCCTCACATTGTGGTGTGCCATAAAACCACAATCAACCAATCAAAATAAAAGGAAATTTTTATTAATATTAATAAACAATTAGTTCAGCAAAGCCCATACTACTTTTGCATTTCAATGAATTGTACCTAAAAATTTAAAGTTGATGAAATATTTTCACGATAACTTTTTGAAAAAGACAGAGGCTTGATCCAATAATTTAATATATATAAATATATAATATACATAAAATAATATGTCACAAACTGTACACTATTACATATACTAGCAAATTTATTATATTACATGCCACTGAGACTGTGATATTACTAAATTTTCAGTTTAGTAGCAGTAGCAGTAGTAGTACTAGTACTAGTAGTAGTGGCATTACTGACATTTATTATTTTTAAATCATGCTTGGTTATTGTTATTAGAATCTGGTAAAAGTATCTATGGAAATCTTGAAGGTGTTTGAGGACTTGGATTATTTATGTGTTATTTTTAGTTTGTCATTCATTTACTATTTTAAAACAAATTTTTGTAATTTTAAGTTGAAAAACATCCAGGACAATTTAAACAATCAAAATGTTTCCATCTGATCAATTTTTGATTGATCAATAGGTAGAAAAAAGGATACATACATACATACAACCATACATGCATACATACCTGCATACATGCATACATATATGCATACATGCAAGCACATACATATATACATGCATGCATGTATGCATGCATACATACGTACATACATACATACATACATACATACATACATACATACATACATACATGCATGCATGCATGCATACATGCATACATACATACATACATACATATATACATACATACATACATACATACATGGATAGATAGTGAGCTAGAGAGACAGATAAGAAAGATAAAAACATGAAAGCTAAGTAATTCAGCCTCAATACCAAAATGTGTATTTTCTACTTTGCCTTACTGCATTTGTAACATCTGATAATTCTTCCGATATCTGTGGAGGTATATAATTTCTTCTCAAGTGACATACTAAAACTACACACAAAGCTGTACAAGGCTGCTTTAAAGTTTTGATCCCTTTGCAATGTAACTGTGTTCTGTAGAATATAACACATTAGCTGTAAATCAAAACCGACTTGTTTCCATTGTGATAGCAGTAGTAGTAATACCGGTAGTAGTAGTAGTAGTAGTACAATAGTACAATGTCTCAGCTAGAAGAGATTCATAAACTGAAATGGGCAGCACATTATTTTAAACACATCCCCCCCCACCAATAGAAGCAGAAGTGCAATATCTCAACTATACAGGATTTATAGGCTCTGAAAATGGACTGTATATTATATTAGATGCAGCTCTTGATCTGATAGCCAATGTGACTAACTTAAATGTCAGAAAATTTACTAAAAGGTTGATATTCAAAAGGTGGTCTTTCTATATAAATGTCTAAATGGACCTGCACAAAATCTATGCCCAAGAAAATGTTTAATTTACTTTCATACATTATGAATCAAGATGGTAGCCTTGATCAAGAGCGTCATGAATAGTTGTGTGTAGACACTAGTTACACGTGGTTCACTCTGGAGACAAGTGACCGATGGGTCTCAATTACTTTGATCTTTGGTCAAAGGATGCAGTCTTGACCTCTGACCTTTTGACCCTAGAATCTATAACTTTCTTTAATATCCTATGTGCAAGCCATCCATCATGTTTGCTTAAGGAACTTAAATGTATTCTACAACGAAAGTTATTTTGCAAAATCCATTTTTTTGGGTCACTATGACCTTGACTTTTGATCTTTTCAGCCCAATATTTTAGTATCAAATTCATTTGGGTACATTTTCCCTAATCAGACACTCATATTCTATAATATAAATGACATTCCTGTTTAATACATTTCAAGTACTGTTTTAAATAGAGGATTATTCTCACACCTTTTTCATCAGGAGACTTCTGGGATCAGCCCAGACAATACAAGTCTTGTAGCCCAGGTGATTAGTTTTTGTTAGGATGGATGTAATTTGAGTACTTTCTTCATGCTGGGACCAGTCTAGAACTATTAAACTTAATCAAGGATCAACCCAGCATACTCTCATATGTGAATCAGTCTAACATTTATTACTTAATCTGGGATCAGCCCAGAATACATTCTAATACTGAGATCAGCATAGCAAAGATTCTATTTAAGCTGGGATCAGCACAGAATATACTCTAATGCTGCGATCAGCCTAGGACAGTTTCTACTTAATCTGGGATCAGCCCAGAATACAATCTAAGGTTGAGATCAGCCTAGGCCAATAAATCAGCCCCTCACCTATAATACTATTGGCTGGTGGTATAGGGGCTGATATTGCCTATTCGTTAAAACCTGCACAAATCTGTTGCCACTTTTGTCTGCACACATCAGTGTACATTTTATACACTTATTGGTATTTCTTGCAGCCGTTGACCCACCGTCAACTGAAGAGCTCTTTTGGCTCTATGTACATACTATTTCTGCATCAAAGTCTATGTTTGGCAACTTGTAAATTCACATGGAATAACACAACCCTCTGTCCTATGGCCATTTTGAATTTCATGCTACATACGGCTGCTACCAAATACCAGTAAGTGTCTAAACTGTACGCAGGTGTGTTCTGGAAAGATCAGCATGCAGCAAAATTGAACATTTTAATAAACAGGTGACATCAGACCCACATATCGTCCATCAGTATTAACACAGATTTTGGGGGCTGATTTATCAGACTTGGATTAGCCTAGCACAATTTCTACTTGATCTGGGATCATGCCCGATAAACACTGTTACATTGGGATCAGCCTACCACAGATTCATCAGTCATGTACAGTGCTAAATTCAGATTCTAACTCATGAGTAATGCCAATTGACACAGCCAAATTTTATTTGTTGTAGTAGCGAACTTATCATTATGTTTTAAAATTATTTTTACCACTCCAGTGGCCTAGTGGTTAGAGCGTCTGCCTTGGATGTGGGAGGTTGAGGGTTTGAACCCTGGACAAGTCATACCAAAGACTGATAAAAATGATACTAACAGCTGCCTTGCTAGGTGCTCAGCATTAAGAGGTTAGTGTTAGGACTGGTCAGCCTGGTGTCAGGATAATGTGAATGGGTGGGACATCATGCTACATGTCTGAGACATGATGCCTCAGTGCTAGACATCAGACATCGTAGCGATACTGCCATGCTGCAGACATCATAGCGATATGACTGAAAATTTTTAAAGCTACATTAGAAAAATCCAAACCAAATTCTTCTCTTTTTATCTCTCTATGAAACACATCATGACTTGGTGAAATATTTATAATCATGAATACAGATGTGCACTGCTCCAGTGGCTTAAGTGGTTAGAGCATCCACCTAGGATGCAGGAGGTCGCAGGTTTAAACACCAGCCAAGTCATAACAGAGACTTATAAAAATGGTACTGGCAGCAACCTCGCTAGGTGCTCAGCATTAAGAGGTTAGAATTAGGACTGGTCAGCCTGGTGTCAGGATAATGTGACTGGGTGGGACATGATGCTACATGTCTGTGGCATGATGCCCCAGTGCTAGACATCACTATAAACTTCCACAATGCAGATATTCAAGAAATATAACCGAAAATATAATAGCAGTAGTAGTAGTAGTAGTACTAGTAATAGTTACTGTAGTAGTAGTAGTAGTAGTAGTAGTAGTAGTAGTAGTAAAGACAGGTGTGGCTATTTTGGCCCATCCTGGCCCAGATTTGGTAATTCACCTCTTTGCAGATGACTGTATGCTATAGAGCAATAAAAAACAAGCAGGATACCAAGACATTACAAAATGACATTAATGAACTTGGACAGAGGGCACAAAAATAAGGAATGTGATTCAAACCTATAATGGCAAGAGAGATATGCCATACAACCTGTATGTCATATTCATAGGAAGGTACTACATTAGAAAACATCAAATAAAACATTGGGTCACAATCACTTGTGATCTTAAATGTGTTATGTGTATTTAATTTGTTTTGGCTTTTCTCCATGATTGTAGGTTATGTATACCAATATTGTGTGAATGACTATACCAGTAAGGTTAAAAACCTACCTGACTAGTGGCATTTAGTTTGTAAACAACATAATACATAGCTAATATTTCTCTAGGATTATATATTAAATAAATGTCTTCTTGGGTTTGAATTTAGGACACTGGTGTTCCCTTTGGGAATTCCTGGTGTACCTGCTGTTTTACATGTTCTTTATCAAGCTTTTTGTAAGTGACCTGATCTTGTTTACAACTTGGAATATTCTGGAAATGAATTTGATTGGAAAATGACCCTCATCCTAGTTCTAAAATTGTGTCTTAGGTTTTAATATTAAGATTGATTATATCAGAATTGCTCATTCCAACCTTAACATCCAAAGCAGAATCAGTCCTATTATTATTTTCAGTTTTTAATTTGGTGGGATTTACTTATTTAAATTATTCACTGGAATTACTCAGTACTTTTCGGACTAAATCAATATTTTGGTATTATTGCAAATTCATTCAAGGACAATCTGGATTATATCATTGTGATACATCAAGACTGTTAACAAATCAACACATTCCAGGCTATTGGCAATCCAGTTCATTCAAAATTGGAATCCATCCAGTGGCCTAGTGGTAGAGCATCCGCCTCGGATGCAGGAGGTCGTGGGTTTGAATCCCAGCCGAGTCATACCAAAGACTTTTAAAAATGGTACTAACAGCTGCCTCAATTAGTGCTCAGCATTAGGAGGTTAGTGTGAGGACTGGTCGGCCTGGTGTCAGGATAATGTGACTGGGTGAGACATCATGCTACATGTCTGTGGCATGATGCCCCAGTGCTAAATATCACTATAAATTGTCACACTGCAGACATCATAGCGATATGACTGAAAAATTGTTAAAGCTATATTAAAAATCTAAATCACACACACACACCATGTGAATTCTATACTTTTGGACTTGTCATAGAACTTTTAGGACTATTTGGGATTTAATTCACAATATGTTCTTTTTAAATTTTCACTTTGTATTCCAAGGATATAAATTATTTGTTGAATTTTAAAAACTTGTTGATTTTTGTTCTTATGTTACTTAATTTAAGACCGTAAAGTCATAACAAATGGAACCTTCAAATTCAAGAATTATGCACCAAAGCAAATCATAATTTAGCCCTTTTATGATGTAATCTGTCATATTGTCTACAAAATATGAAAGAATTAACTTACAAGGGTTTTGCAAGACATGTTTTAGAATATGACTGAATAGTTAAGGAGCCCTATTCACAGTTACAGAAGATGAAATTGAAAAAATCCAGAAGCAATTATGATTCTACCCCAGGAAGTATGACCTCAATATTGAATAAGTTGTCTTGGAAACCATTAAAAAAACATACTGGAAAATTGATTAATACTTTTTTAAAAAGGTGTGAAAAACAAAGTAAAAATACCCTGCCACAACTTAAATCAAACCAAAATGAACCAGCAGAAACCATCAAGAATGTACTTATATGCACAAACTTCTTGCTACTAATTTGACTTTTTCCGAAAAATAACCAAAAACTGGAAATCATTACCACAAATATTAATCACAACTGCTGGATCCTCAGAACACCAAGTTGAAAACTTTTCAAAGTTAACATGAACACATTTTTCTATAGTAAGTTCTTTCGGTGTAAAGGTTGATGCTGTGCTGTGCAAAAATGTTGTTATGATGTAGCATTGAACTAATTAAGATCACAACAAAGCACAAATCTTTCCACAGATTAATCTCCTTACTGTATTATAATAAGAAAAGATAAGCTGCACATAAATAAGTCAAGTACCTGATGTTGACTGTGCAGAAAAATTGGCATGTGATAAACTAAATTATCAGCCAATTATTTCCAGAAACCAAAATTTCCTATTTTTGGTTTGAAATAGGATCACCAAGGCTGGGATGTGTGGATGAAAATAGTACTGCTGACCAATCACATGATGATGAGGAGGAGGATGATGATGATGATGATGATGATGATGACAATTTATTCTTGAAACTATGAGCATGAAACATGAGCCATAAGCCAGAAAATATTGATACTGTGTAACTATATGAAGTTCTGTGTTTGAATACTTGACAACTTTTTGGTTAAAATTCACAATGTTGGTTCCACTCATCTTTACAAAAGGAGAACAAAATAGTATCCAAAATGATTTAAGAGGTAACTGAACCTGCCTTCTTTTTTATATGCACAAAAGAAATCAAGATTTTTTTTTTATCTGTTGCAAGAATACCAACATTTGTTACTATATGCATGGGTTTACTTGCAAAAAAACAGAAACCTAAATCAGTGTCATAGAATATCAGTAATAGAATTAAGATGAAACTACTTTCAATGATATGGCATTACCAGTGTGATTAAAGCTGTATGAGAACTACTTTCAATGATATGGCATTACCAGTGTGATTAAAGCTGTATGAAAGATGGTAGGCTTAAGTCCTTTGTACAGTCTACCTAATTCACATTCAGTACTTGCCACGAAAAACACAAAATGGACACTTTTTCATTCTTTTCTAAACATTGTAAAGAACCGGACACTTATTCTTCATATAATATCATTATTCTGACTTTATTTATATCAAAATCTTTGATATGCCCAGCCCAAGGATAGTGGACAACAGTTTTGCAACAGTCTTTACCAGTTAAACAAAATATTGGCTGTCTCCATGTGACTCAAAAGTCGGCTTGAAATTATTTTTTTCTACATGCCTATTTTCTTTCAAAGTCTAATCTGATTATGGATGATAGAAAGAATTTTTGATGGAAACATACCACTTGCATTTCACCTCGGAACTAATGTATCCATGGCTTAGTAACCACTTAGTATACTGTACATCCCTAATTAATGCCCCCACTCTAATTAATGTCCCTCCTTCCCTTTTAAAGAACAGAAAATTTTAAAGATGCAGTCTAAGACCTGTGCTTTTCAATACCCGTCTGCTTCTGATCCAGGATTACATCAAAATGCTGCAGCAGTCTCAGTTGATCACACCGTATGTATCGATGTAAAAATGACTAAAGTCACAGGCACACATAGTGTTAAACATGACATAGTAGCTGGGCAGCAAGTTCAAAGATTTACCAATCCTACTTCAACGAGCTGCCAAGTGGGAAAATGTGTTGATCAACTGATCATTTTAACTTTTCTGACATTCACATTGCCTGAATTCATTGACAGAAAGACACACACCCCACTCCGATGTACATGTCATCATTATAAGACTACATCAAAATAATAAACGCCCCCATCTGGAAAATGTAATGCCCCTGGGGGCACTAATTAGGGAATATACAGTAGCTCAGTAACCTCTCATCCAAGATTATAGGTCTACAGCAGTATTAAGATAGACTACATTTATGTCAACAAGAATAATTGAGCAGGTTGGTTGAGATGAACAAACAAGACATTCACCATGTCCAATTCAACCATATATCACACATTTGCCTAGTATTTTATTCTTTATACAACATTCCCTTGCTATAAGGAACTTCATTATAACATGTTTCTTGTTGTGGGCAAGGATGTTCTTGGATCACATAGTAAAATTACATGTACTGTACTTCATTAAAAGGGGGTCTCACTATAAGGCAGTGTATTCAATGGCTCCCATGGATGGCATCATAATGAGGTTGTACTGGGTGTTCTTGGGCGGAAGGGTTATTCATGAAATTGAACTCCTAATTTTAAGCAGACCAATCAATATCTAAGTCCTCAATGTGTCAAAATGGTTTTTTAAATAATTTTATCGACTTCTTTCCACCTTACAGACAACCAAACATAAATATCAAGGATTTTGTGAGAATTTACTGTAAGATGTTGTACAATCAATATAAAAATGTTAAGCTTTATTAAAGTATGACACAATAAACGGGCAAATATGTGACAACTTATTTATTTTGTTCCATGCAAGCACTTGTTAGTCTGTGTAATATCTGTTTCTGTCCATATTTGGTGTATAGTGAATATTTCTGTCGGGAAGAGAGCTCTGTACAATCAGATAAACTTTTGGAATCTTCCTCTATGGAATCTTTATATTGCTGTAGATGAGCCTTTGCACATCTGAAAAAGAGAATGCATGCAAGAGACAGGTTTAAAAAATAACTACCTAATCAAATCATTTCAAGAAAAAACAAACTTCAGCTGAAAGACCTGTTTTAATAAATGTAAAATCTGTCTAAAATTCAGTATTATCCAAAGTTATGCTTATAAAAAATGTTGTAAGGGTTCATTTCTTGCTTTCTTTTCAAATGTGACAGTTGACAACTTTCCTGATGCACTGAATGTCAATATATTTGTAAACTCATCAACTATGAAAGTGGTACCAGTCCATACCTGTAAAGTTGTTACCGGTTTATTTTGGTTATGCGACAAGTTGACATTTGGTTCAAAGTGTCTCTGTTCTGGTGCAAAGAGAAGTTAAATTTAAGCTAATTTAATTAAAAATTTCATGCCTGAAAGTAAACATCTTAGCAGTATCTTAGAATATCCTGATAAACCATAAATACCATATGATACCATCAATACTTGCTTATAAGTTAAGTCCAACTGCAAACAACACAGACCTTGATCTGCCACCACATAATGTGCCAGCAGATTGGGGTCTATGCAGTTTGTCAGGAGGAGTCATTACTAGAACAAACAAAATAAACCCTGATCTTCTAGCACATTATGTGATGGCAGATAAGGGTCTATATTGTTTGCAGTTGGACTCAACTTATATATGAGTATATAAAGTAAGTAATGAAACAGTAATATATTATTTTGCTATGGTGAAAAACAGTTGTCTCCTGGAATAGGTTGCATAAATTTGATGCACTTATAAACTGGTTTCTATTGTCTCCCGATAAGCTAAATTCATCTTAATTATTTATTATAACATCATTGTTCTGTGCAATTTTTGTTTTCAACAGTTCCAAAAGGAACTTTATGGCAACAGTGAATTGAAGACCAATGTATCAGTGATAACCTAGAAATGACCATGTGGCATCATAACTATATCAACCAAGGCAACTCTTACAAAAACCCAGATTATAATATTAATGTTCAAAATTAACTGCCATATCTTTAAAACTGCTCAGTAATGCTGAACATATATATATATATATATATATATATATATATATAATTTAGAGCTGTTTATTGGATCACAGACATATATTAATAATATAAAGACATTTCATGGCATAAAAAGAGGTTTATAAAATGAAGTCTTCAATTTCATACCTTTAAAGCATGTTTTGAGTATAAATTTGAGACACATATTCACAATTAGAAATGGGGGGGAGGCATAGCTGAGAGTGTTGTTCCCTAGAACTGACTTACAGGCTTCAGAATCAATCTTGCACTTTTCTAATCTACTAACAGCTACAAACAGCACAGATTCAGGTCTATCACTGCAAAAAATGTTGGCAGATCAGAATTTAGGCTGTTTCCATGCAATTATAGGTAGAACTAACAGGATATACCCAGACCTATCACTGATTACTGTGCTGACAGATAAGAGTGTAGGCTGTTCCATGTAATAATAAATATATCTAACAGGGTAGAGTCAGATCTATCACTGAATAATGAGGTGGCACATCAGAGTCTAGGCTGTTTCCATTAAGTATTATCGGTGGAACAAACTGGATATGTGTGTGTAATTTGAATTTTTAACATAGCTTTAACAATTTTTCTGTCATATCACTATGATGTCTGCAATGTGGCAGTTTATAGTGATATCTTGCACTGGGGCATCATGTCCCACCCAGTCACATTATATTGACACCAGGCCAAACAGTCCTAACACTAACCTCTTAATGCTGAGTGCTAAGCGAAGCTACTGTTAGTACCATTTTTTATAAGTTTTTGGTATGACTCAGCCGGGGTTTGAACCCACGACCTCCCACATCTGAGTCAGACTCTCTAACCACTTAGGCCACCAGAATGGTACAAACAGGAAAGACCCAGATCTAGCATTCATTAATGTGCTAGCAGATCAGAGTCTATGCTGTTTCTATAAAATATTATAGGTGGAACAAACAGGACAGACCCTGATCTAACAGTGATTAATATTGCTGGCAGATTAGAGTCAAGGCTGTTCCCATGAAATTACAGGTAGAACAAAGAGGATGGATCCGAATCTATCTTTGATTATTGTGCTGGTTGACTGGAGTCTAGGCTGGTTGACAGGAGTCTAGGCTGTTTGACTGGAGTCTAGGCTGTTTCCATGCAATCATAGCAGAACAACCACAATAGATACATATTACTGATTAAAGCAGTGGCAGATATCAGCGTCTAGGCTGTTTCCTTGCAATTATAGGTTGAACAAACAGTACAGAAACTGACCCACCATATCTATCACTCATTAAAGTGGTAGCAGATCAGATTCTAGGCTGCTTCCATACAATTATCAGTTGAACAAACAGCACAGACCCAGATCTGTCACTGATTAATGTGCTGGCAGATCAGATTCTAGGCTGTTACCATAAGTTGCAGGTAGAACTAACAGGATTGACCTAGATCTGCCAGCATTTTAACCAACAACAGATCTAGGTCTACAGTGTGTATATTATATAAAGATTACTGTATTTATCTGATGATAGGCCCGTACTTGATGACAAGTCATACTTGATAATAAGCCCATACTTGATGAGAAGCCCATACATCATGACGACCCATGATGCTAAGCCAATACTTAATGAAAACCCCATCATGATAAGCCCATATATCATGAAGACCCCATGATGTTAAGCCTATACATCATGATTACCCCATGATGATTAGACCATACTTAATGAAAACCCTATGATGATAAGTCCATACATCATGAAGACCCCATGATGCTAAGCCTATACATCATGATTATCCCATGATGTTTAGACCATACTTAATGAAAATGCTATGATGATAAGTTCATACATCGTGAAGACCCTATGATGCTAAGCCTATACATCATGATTACCCCATGATGATTAGTCCATACTTAATGAAAACACCATGACAAGTCCATACATCATGAAGACCCATGATGCTAAGCCCATACATCATGACTACCCCATGATGATTAGTCCATACTTAATGAAAACATGATGATAAGTCCATACATCATAAAGACCCCATGATGCTAAGCCTATACATCATGATTACCCCATGATGATTAGCCCATACTTGATGACAATCTCATAATGATAAACCCATACATCATGAAGACCCCATGATGTTAAGCCTATACATCATGATTACCCCATGATGATTGGCCCATACTTAATGAAAACCCCATGATGATAAATCCATACATAATGAAGACCCCATGATGCTAAGCCTATACATCATGATTACCCCATGATGATTAGCCTATACTTAATGAAAACACCATGATGATAAATCTATACATCATGAAGACTCCATGATGCTAAGCCCATACTTCAGGATGACCCCATGATGCTGGGCCCATACTTAATGAAAACCCCATGATTATAAGTCCATACATCATGATGACCCCATGATGCTAGGCCTATACATCATGAAAACCCCATGATGATAAGTCCATACATCATGAAGACCCCATGATGCTAACCCCATACATCTTGATTACCCCATGATGATTAGCCCATTTATCATGATTAATGATTACCCCATGATGATTAGCCCATACTTAATGAAACCCCCAGGATGCTAAGCCCATGCCTGATGATAAGTTCATCATCCAATGCTTTTAAAATTGTCACAATTATCTAGTACAGATAAACTTGTCTGTTAAAAGGCCCACCCACTACATTCTGACAAAGTCCTTAGGTTGGACTCTGTGCTTATCATACAAGAAATACAGTAATACATTAGTTGTATTACCTGGAAAGGATCTCTTTCCACTGGTCGGGGAGCAACTTAATGTGTTGGAAATTCAGACTCTCTTCCTTGTTTTCATCTTCTTCTTCAAGCCATCCATCATTCTCTTCCAAAACATCCAACTCCTCCTTGCTCATTGTCAGAATCTGCAGAGATACCATAATTTTCTCATGACATACACCCACAGCATAGACATTTACAAAATTGTGGCAATTTAAAAAAAAAAAAAAAATTTTAAGTGAACTTTTCCTGATGGTTATAAACTCATTCCCACTGGTTAAAATATATGCATGCTGGCCCAACAGTCATATCATAGGGAAGTATTGTACATAATGTATAACAGAGTGTAGTCATCACTGAGAATTACTGTATGCAATATATGACAGTGTAGTATCATAGAGAAGTACTGTACACAATATATGACACAGTGAAGTTATCATACGGAAGTACTGTACATAATGTATAACAGAGTGTAGTTATCACTGAGAATTACTGTATCCAATATATGACAGTGTAGTATCATAGAGAAGTACTGTACACACTGTACGACACAGTGAAGATATCATAGGGAAGTGTATAACAGAGTGTAGTCATCATTGAGAATTACTGTATGCAATATATGACGGTGTAGTATCACAGAGAAGTACTGTACACAATATGATACAGTGAAGTTATCATAGGGAAGTACTGTACATAATGTATAACAGTGTAGTTAACATTGAGAAGTACTGTATGCAATATATAATGGTGTAGTATCATAGAGAAGTACTGTACATAAGGTATAACAGAGTGTAGTTATCATTGAGAATCGCTGTATGCAATATATGACAGTGTAGTATCATAGAAAAGTACTGTACACAATATATGACACAGTGCAGTTATTATAGGAATGTACTGTACACAATATATGACACAGTGCAGTTATCACTGAGAAGTACTGTATGCAATGTATGACAGTGTAGTATCATAGAGAAGTACTGTACACAATATATGACAGTGTAGTTATCATAGGGGAGTATTGTACATAATGTATAACAGTGTAGTTATCATTGAGAATTACTGTATGCAATATATGTGTAGTATCATAGAGAAGTACTGTACACAATATAAGACAGAGTGTAGTTATCATAGGGAAGTACTGTACACAATATATGAGACAGTGCAGTTATCATTGAGAAGTATTGTATGCAGTGTATGACAGTGTAGTATCATAGAGAAGTACTGTGCACAATATATAACAGTGTAGTTATCATAGGGAATTACTGTACATAATGTATAACAGAGTGTAGTTATCATTGAGAATTACTTTATGCAATATATGACAGTGTAGTTATCATAGGGAATTATTGTACATAATGTATAACAGTGTAGTTATCACTGAGAATTACTGTATTTAATATATGAGAGTGTAGTTATCATATAGTACTGTACACAGTGTGACAGAGTGTAGTTATCACTGAGAAGTGCTGTACACAATGAAAGAATGTAGTTATCATATAAGTACTGTACATACTAAATGACATAGTAGTTATCATTGAGAAGTACTTTACACAATATATGAAAAAGTATAGTTTTCATAGAGAAGTACTGTACACAATATATAATAATAATAATAATAATAATAATGAGGACTTTATATAGCGCCTAATCTTTAGAAGCTCTAAGCGCTTTACAACATTTGACAGCACTTAAAAAACATATATAATGATATGAGTACAAAAATAAAAACAAACACCATGAAATTAGAAACAGAAAACATGCTGTAAATATTTAAGGCAAGGATACATTATTAGGTCTTAAAGTCTGTTCTTGCAGTTGAAATAGGTGAGTTTTAAGAGCGCTCTTGAATGAGATCACTGTGTCTTTGTGTCTAAGTGCAGTGGGCAATTTGTTCCACGTTGCTGGGCCCTGGTATGCAAAGGAGCGTTGTCCATATGATTTCATTTTCATAGTGGGAATAATGAGAATACGAGTGTCAGAAGAGGAGCGTAAGTATCTTGCAGGTGTGTACACATGGGTGAGGTCAGATAGGTTTGTTGGACTGGAGCCCGTCAGTGAAACGTAGTACAGAGAACAAATTTTGTGTTTAATTCTGGATCGTATGGATAGCCAGTGTAGGGTACAGAGCAGGGGAGAGGCGTGCTCTGATTGTGGTACTCTAAGGATGATCCGAGAAGCTGTGTTTTGAACTTTTTGAAGTTTCTGAAGTAGATATTGAGATGAACCAGACAGAATTGAGTTACAATAGTCCAGTCTTGAAAGTACTAAGGAACACACAAGTGTTTTAGTGGCATCAACTGAAAGATACTTGCGAATGGAGCTGATTCGTCTCAGCTCAAGATATGCAGCCTTGCATATGTTCATGACATGTTGATGCAATGAGAGAGTACTGTCAAGAGTGACACCGAGGTTTCGTACTGACTGTGTGAATTTAATGTTGGTGTTGCTGATATTTATTGTCTGAGGTAAAGGATGTGAATGAGAAAGTCTTTGTGTTGTAATCAGGATGACTTCAGTTTTATCATCATTCATCTGCAGCTTGTTACATGTCATCCATGATTTCACATCGGAAATGCACCTCTCTACGCCTTGGATGGTAGCTTCAACTTCAGCTGGATGGCTAGATTTGTATATTTGGGTGTCATCAGTATACAATTGGTGAGACACTGGATGATGATCTATGACACTTGAGAGTGGCTGAGTGTATAGAATGAAGAGAACAGGTCCAAGAACAGACCCCTGTGAAACACCACAACATAGATCAACTGGGCTGGAGTGTTTTCCATTTGCGGACACAATTTGTGTCCTGTTGACCAAGTAGGACTTGAACCATAGTAAGGCTGTATCGTGAATGCCAAATATATGCTGGAGACGGTGAAGTAATATATCATGGTCTATTGTGTCAAATGCTGCAGACAAGTCAAGGAGAGTGAGGACTGTAATCTTTCCACTATCCAAAGCAGAGAGAAGGTCATTGACTACTTTCAGAAGAGTAGTTTCAGTACTGTGCCAAGGGCGATATGCAGACTGTACATTGCTAAAAAGACTGTTTGAATTCAGATGAGATACAAGCTGGGATAGAACAACTTTTCTAAGATTTTTGACATGAATGGGAGATTAGAAACTGGGCAGTAGTTCTTTAAATCATTATGGTCAAGTGTTGGTTTCTTCAGCAGAGGCTTTACAATGGCAGTTTTGTAAAATGATGGGAATTCCCCAGATGAGAGAGAGGTATTAATAACATCAGTTAGTGAAGGCAATATTGGATCCAAGCACTCTAACAACAGTGATGTTGGAATCGGATCAAGTTCACATGACTTTGGTGCACTCTTCATCACGATTGCACGTACTAAATCCATAGAGACAGGTTCAAATGCTACTAACGGTTGCCGCTGAAATTCTGTTGCCACTAAAATATGACACTGTGTAGTTATCACTGAGAAGTACTATACACAATATATGACACTGTGTAGTTATCACTGAGAAGTACTGTACATATTATATGACACTGTAGTTATCACTGAGATGTACTGTACACATTATATGACACTGTAGTTATCACTGAGATGTACTGTACACATTATATGACACTGTAGTTATCACTGAGATGTACTGTACACATTATATGACACTGTAGTTATCACTGAGATGTACTGTACACATTATATGACACTGTAGTTATCACTGAGATGTACTGTACACTATATATGTCTGTGTAGTTCTGTAACATGTTTTTGGCTGAAATTCAACTCATGGTTGTCGGTAATATGGGAAGAAGTGTACATCACTATGCATGTTGGTGATATGATAAGAAGTGTATATCGCTATGCATGTTGGTAATATGTAAGAAGTTATATCACTATGGGTGTTGGTAATAATGCAAGAAAAGAATCATGGAGTATTTTAACATTTTTCTAGCTATTGTACTTGATTACAAGTATATATGCATTATTAAAATGTTTTGATATTAAACCATAAATGTAACATCAGTCTACCATGTTGTATCTTTGGGAAAAACACTTAACTCCCACCTCCTCTGCGTGATATAGTAAAAATGTACCAAAAGTGCAATTAAACCATGATTCTATAGGACACTACCTTCCACCTCAGCTTAAGTACTTTACACTGCAAAAGGATAACTGATGGAACGGTCTATGCTGTGAAACTCAGTGTATATCCCATTTTTCTTATAGAAAATATGCATTGTCCGTTTTAGTATTATCCTTCCATGATTAACTAGTTTCCTTTTAAACTAACTATTTATAAAACATCATTTTTCTTTCAGAAAAATATATTGAGAATATCACCCATCAACAGTTTTCAACTCCATTTTACGGTTTTTCAAAAATTATTAACTGACAAGAAGTTGACATATAACCATGAAAATATGTAACATGTAATTAACAGGTATTTCCAGTAAAGTTGAATGGTGTAGTTTTATTTGATCAGGGCCCCAAGTAAGTCTTGGAGGATGATAATAACAGTTAGTTGTTGTTGCTAGTATCTTTTTTTGTTGAATTCAGGCCTAAACTTCACATTTTATTCAAAGTTATCATGTGGTAACACTTTACAACATAAACCATGCAGTGTGAGGGACAGATGTAATGATGTAGTACAGGCCCTGGGGCAAAATTGTTCAATAACAGGTCTTTTAATATGTTCATAAGATTAGCTTTCATGCCTCTATTATTTTGTTTTGTGGCTATAGGGAGTTTAAACAACTGGGAAAACATAATGACCAAATAAGCTTAGTCATAACACCTCTACTGATTGTCCGACAAAGATTCAATGTTCCATAAAGACCTTGTGACCTCTGAAAATTAAGCTTAGTTTGCACCATCTATACTGATTGTTCAACAAAAAAAGAATCTGTACCTAGTGACCTTTGGAATTTACTCTGTAACAGTCTTTATTTAGCAGTTTAAAGGATTAACAAATAAAAAAGAAGCTAAAAAAAATGATTTCTGGGAACTCCTATGACCGATGTCCAGTTCCTCATAGTATGTGCAAGTCAAAACCTTTGATCTACAGGACATTTCTGGCAAATATATTACAGTTTGCCTATGCAAGAAAGTAATGTAGGATATGTCAATTCTACATGAGTGAACTCACTGACTTTAGATGCCATTGTACCCATGATGTCATTAATTCCTGCACATCAACAATGTCATATATTTTATAAAGTATTTACCCTAATATTTAGTCAAATATTATCATGTTATAAATAGTATTATCAAACTCTGTATCTTTTGCTGCTGCAGTAGAGTACCGTACTTATCGTATATATTGGGACACGATAAAATAATAATTTTTTTTCTTGTCCCAGAACTTATGGTGAAACTTTTTTTCCACCAGGTCACATCTCCCAAGACTTAAGAAACAATATAAATTTGTGTTGAATTTGCACACACACCCCCCACTGCACATTACAATAAAACAGATAAACAAAACGCTTACTGGATTAAAAAAATGAAAGAAACCAATCTTGTATTCTTATCATTTATTCCCCTTTTTTTCATCATAAACATTAAAGAATAAAATATATCCATGATCTCCATACATGTAGCATAGGCATCCATACTGTAGCGTATATCACTTATGTCCAATAACACATGACACATTGTTCATTTACATGAACATTGAGAAACATATCGTGTTTGGTTATACTAAAAGGCTGAATATGTTATCCAACTGAAAACTGGATCTAACAAAATCGCAAATGAGAGGGAAATAATCAACCAATTGCTTGAAGGCATCTGCCATTCATGCATGACATGGTGTTAGGGCAAAATAACCAAGACTGAATTATATCCAGGTCAACTATATGACAGTATCTTACAAATAAAAATCATTATTTGAAAATACATTCACTTCTGTGCAAGTGACAATCTTTTCGCTAGCATGGGTTACAAAAAGTATTATTAAAGGAAGTTATTGCTGTGTATACTATTTACCCACAGAAATTAATGCTTGTTTGTATTAATTATAACTAGAAGCCCAGGTGGTGAATAAATAAAACTTGCAATGAGCAGTAAACTCATTGTCTGAACTTACCAACATGACATCAAAGAAAAAGCTTATTTATATTACAAAGCAATCCAACCTCAGAAGCCAACTCTGGATACTTTTAAGCCAATTTTTGTTTTAAAGGATATCAATACAAAGGTTATTTTATTACATAGCATGCTGACCTCAGAAGCCGACTTTGGATTCTTTTATTTGTGACGTTTTTTTTGTTGTTGTTGAATATACACAGTCAGCCAAGATCTGTAATCTAACTTTCATTCCTTTTCACCAGTATTCACTGGAATTTTGAAAATAATTTGAAACAATGGAACAAGTTTTAGAGTGACATAATATAGTGCTTCGTGCATGGACATCAATGACCCAGCATTGCTCAGAAGATTTGGAGAAAATAAAATCATTTGATGAAGTTGTGAAGGCCAGATGAGAAGATGATTTTGCCGACAAAATGATCATTAACATGGATGAAATTCTAGTGTACTTTGATCTCATTCCTGGACAGGCTAACAATAAGATGGGGGCTTAAAAATGTGAGAATTAACATGCCTGGTGCAGAATTGAAAAAATACGACTTTAGTCCTTGCAGTTCGCACTTCAGGAGATGTGTTGACTCGAATGATAATTTTTCATGGCATGAGAAAACTAAAAAAAATATTCATGCACCGAAAGAATGGATCGTACATGCAAGAAAAGGGTTGTGCTGCTGAGATGATGTTGCTGCAGTGGATTACAGAGTTTTATCTCAAGTACACAGTTTTATACTTTTCAAAATAAAATTTCAGTTGGGGTGCATTTTCAGACATGTAATTTTCTATTTGATTTAAAAGGTGTCCCACAATTTACGACTAGAAAGAAAATGACGTGTCCCAGAACATAAAGTGCACTAAAAATTACTTTAAAATTAACTTGTGGTGTTCCAACAAATACAGTAAATGTGGTACTGCAAATGTCCAATCTGATTAAAATCAAGATCTACTCATCAACAAGTAAATCTGACAAGCACTGACCCAAGACCATGTTTGGTTGCCCTTTTGATTCATCAACATCAACAGGAAAACCACAAAAAATTCTAAAGATCAACCAATCATGAATGTTCTGAGTGACACCTATCAGACCTCCATATCATTTTACCTAAATTTTAATTTGAGTGCAAATGCCACACATGGTAACAAAAACAATTTTATTTTTACACAGAATATTATAGTTCAGTACTCATGTCATACAAAATTTGTACAATATAAAAATAAAAGTCATTGGAAATCAGCACAAATGTAAGATTCTATATAATCAATGATATTTTGATAAATATATTTTGAAAATTATATTGTTGCTACGTGGCAAAGTCACTGGTATGTAAAAACAAACTGCATTGTTTCTGCCAGAAATATATGCAAAGATCTAAAATAGGGTCAATTTATGTCTTATTAATTCTGTCATGTAATAAATTGAGATGTTACAACAATATGTACATATGACAAGAGGCAAAGCGATTTCTCTATTCAGAAATAGAAGACAGTCATGAACTAATTCTTCCTTACTTTTAGGGTTTGGTAAGTCTCTTCTTCACTAAGGATTCCATCAATTCCAACAACCATGGTCACACTGTCTGCGTATAGGCCCTGTCAGAATAATTATTCACACTAAATGATACAATGTAGTTCTTTAGGAAATTAAATATAATTTCAGATTTCAATGTACTCATATAAAAATACCAATTATAATCATAATCAACTGAAGTCATGCAAACAAAGTTTAAACTTTAGTCGTAATCCATTGTAAGGCCCTTTACTGTGGAAAGGATAGTAATGAAGGTGGGGGTAGGTGAGTAGGGGTAGAACAGAACACAAATGGAACAGTGACCATTCTTTCTTATTAAGTTAAAATACAATATGTGTCCAGCCTTATCACATACTTGCAGGTGATTCCTAACTCATGTAAGCGGGGCTATAAATAAACTGCACACATCAGGAACTGGGCTGGTTAATGCAAAGATCAGCAGCAAGGATAATCCTCATTAAATCTCACCATCTCCTTCTTCTAAATAATTTACTGAAGTCTTCCATATTTCTGGCAGATAGTGGGCAGGAGATGACCTTAACTCTTTACCTTCTGCTAACGCATATATGCGACGCTAAAAATAGCCTTGTACCCACAGAGACACATATACAAGCTGCTAATAATACTGTCTCTGTCCCGGCTGGCTCATACATGTGTTTCTGGCCAAGGGTTGGGAAACCCCAGCGACGCATATAAATGTTTCATATTAAAGCTTCGAATTGGATGAAATCGCAAACAATATTTAGCCAATGATAATAGTCCTTACATAAAATGATGAAAGTGTTCTATTAGTTGTTTTACAGCATATAAGCGGGAATTTCTTTTGAAAACGAGGTCAATTGTCAAAGAGAAACAAAATGACAACATTCATGTATTCAGACGACAATTCTAATGAAAGTTTTGAATGATTTGAAATTGATGACATCGCAAATGACATTGCCTTTCATGATCCGATTAAAGACAAAGGATCGGACATAAGGATAAGTCCTGTCTCAATACCTGACATTTCAGATTTATCTCAATCTGAGGATGAAACACATGACGATCTTTTCTGGTCGGGATATGTGGGACCGTTACATGTGAACGACTTTACAGTAGATTCAGGGCCAACATTTAATTTAGAGGAAAATGCAAGGGCGATAGATTTCTTTGTACAGTTTTTTCCCGAAGAAATATTCCAGTTGTGCAAAATAGCGGTGAGAAAAGTAGTCTAATATACATTATAAGCACAACAGATATCTTGAGAAATATTTTTTATTATGAATATGTGAATATAAACATTGATTCCTGAGGATTATATGTACTTGTTGATGAAAATGAGTGGCACAAAACTTTGGTAAATGTTTAAAATATTAGTTTTCATTAAATTACATAGTTTGCATGGGACAAGATTGATATAGAAAATGCAGACAGCATGTGCACTAACTCAAGAAGCTCTCACTCAGGCAGCCATTATGATGCTCTGGGGTTCAGCCTACAAACAGCAGCTAGAAGGCAGGCTGCTTATTAGGCTTTGTAGGCAGGGCAGTAAGTACTTGCAGAAGGTAAAGAATTAAAGGCAGAAAACCAGACCATGAGGCTGATAGCCAAATGTGTAATTTTTGGACAAGATTATGGAACCATTCATTTTATTTCTTTAAATGCAATCAACAGAGGTAATGTACTCAACACCAACGAGTCTAGTGTGCATTATCCAAATTTTAGCATAATTACTACAAAGAATGAAATGGTATCGATATGCATACATTCTCTTGAAGAACTGATAGATCGTTCAGCATATGTAGATGGACATCTAAGCTAAGTAGTTTTACTTACAACACCATATATTACGTGTTTTTATAAAGGTGAGGTCAGTGCAGCAGAATAAAATATGTGAAACCATTTTAAAATACAGTTTAGTTCACTATAAGAATGTGAAAAAAAGCAGGTTCATGTGCATATTTATTCTACAATAAAAATGCAAGAAGGGGAAAGTAAATGCTCTGTTTTTAACTGTGAGAGAACTTTCATTACAAATATGTAAAATGACCTGTACATATTCAGAACTTTGATGACTAGACTTGACCTATCCAGTACTTAAACTTCAGTTCTAAGTTAAAATATCTTTCAATTCTGTACAAGCTTGAAACCAGGATTCTCTCTACACATGGTTCTTCTCCTGGAAATGCAATTTTTCCAACATGTGTTACATCATAGCATATCACCTTTCTTGAGTTTTTTTGTCAAGTTTCATTGAAGTTTTGTGCTCTGAGAGTTTTCAGAATAAAAATACAAAGTTTTACATGCACTCGAAACCATGCCCACTAAGAAAGCATCCATTGCAATAATGGCCACAAAAAACTTTTAATGGTTTTTCCCACAATCCTGTTTTTCTATTCTCTCTCTCTTTCTCTCTCTCTCTCTCTCTCTCTCTCAAAAAGCAAAAATGAATGCTCACATGCAAAATGCACAATTAAATTTTGAGAATCATATTAATTTGCCTTTCCTTATTACCATTTCATGTAAAACTTTTTTCTTTCTTGAAAATGTATCTTCTGAATGTCCAATTACATCCTGAGCAGCATCAACCAGAAACTTTATGGGAATTTCTACCTGAAAAACCAAACATAGGCATGTAATACTTTATTGTAATCAATAAAATACATCTGCATTATCATTTTTAAGGTCAATTCATACATGACATAAGGGGAAAGCAAAATGAAAAATGCAAACAGGGGATATAACTTCTGGTAATTTGTATCACAGAAATAAAGACAGCCTGGAATGTCAAAGAGCCTCAACAATAATACAAAACTCATCTACTTTATGTCACTGTCAGTCGCATACAGGAGTTGTCTCCTCTTTTGCCAGATTTGGATTCAAGTCTAAAATGTACCTGACCTTTACTTTGGTACCTGAGTATCTGTTGCAGAATTAGTGCTGCCTAATGTACTTAGAACTGCGAATGACAATTAAAATACCAATTCAGCAACTACAATATCTTATATTGCCTAATTCAGCTAGCATTTATTCTTTATCTGTATCATTTTATTCAGACGAACAACTATACAAAATCCATGTATCTAAATGTTACAAGACATTTATTCATATGCCTTAAAATCACATACATGCACAGATTCATTGGCAAAAACATTCAGAACTCAAACTTATTGTCCACTCAAACACTTAAGTATATGTTTAAGTGATGCTAAAAGAGGTCTGTACAGTCTTAACGGTGTTGAATATACTTGGTTTTATAAAGAGGACAACAGGACTAATGTTGTTTACAATCATAACTTTTAAAGAGACTAATGCCATTAATAGATTTGCAAATCAAAGTCTGACACAGTAAAGATAAGACAAGGGCCAACTTACTGTCCAAACTTTTGTTGAAGTTGGATCCAACTGCAAACTGCAAAAGCCCAGCTCTGCAAACTGCATTATACAGAGGCAGATCTGGGTCTATGCAGTTTGTTATGAGTGATCAGTAGAACAAATGACACTGACTCTGATCTGCATGTGCATTACACGATGGTGGATCTGGGTCAATGTCGTTTGCACCTGGACCTGTGCAAAGTGGTTCCCCCTTATAATGACTGCATCGAAGAGAGGTTGTTTTCTCTTCTGTGATTCAGCTGTATCCTACAATAAGGTAGTACACTGTACCATTCTGTCCTGCTCACTGAAGGTCATAGTTTCTTTGATGCTATCTTTCACAGCAAAAAAGGCAACCTTAGAAGAGAGGGGCTCTATTGCAGGGCAATAATCAGGCAATTTAAAGCTGCCTTCCCTGGCCAAATAGATATGGTAAACCTGACAAAATGACACAATTATTTTGGCTTTCCTATTTACAAATAATGATTTTTTGTGCAAAAATGTACACTTAAGTCAAGAAAAGTGAGAAATCCAAGGCAACATATACCCACCAGGCCATTTAGTAAGTAAATAAGCTTCATGAGTTTCTATATGATTTTCTTCATGCACATGCATCAGAATGTAAACAATGCAGCAAATTGGTCAGCACAGCACTTTTAGCAGCCCACCTATACTTAGCTCAGAGTTGGCAGCCCATATATACTTATTCAGGATTGGCAGCTCACCTATACTTACTGAAGAGTTGGCAACCCATCTACCTCAAGGTAGAAACTCCCCTATACTAACCCAGGATTGGCAACCTACCCTTACTTACTCAGGGTTGGCAGCCCACCTAAGCTTACATCAAGGCTTGCAACTCACCTATACCTATGCAGGGTTGGCAGCCCACCTCTATGTACTTAGAGCTGGCAGTGTGTGTGGAATTCAGTGGGAATGCAATTTTTTAAAATATTAGCAGTTATATAGTTATAACTGTATAAGTCTGTATGGAATTTTGTGAGAATGCAATGATTGGAAGTAGTTAGTAGTTAATATAGTCAGAACTGGATAAATGTGTGTGGAATTCAGTGGGAATGCAATTTTTTAAAATATTAGCAGTTATATAGTTATAACTGTATAAGTCTGTATGGAATTTTGTGAGAATGCAATGATTGGAAGTAGTTAGTAGTTAATATAGTCAGAACTGGATAAATGTGTGTGGAATTCAGTGGGAATGCAATTTTTTAAAATATTAGCAGTTATATAGTTATAACTGTATAAGTCTGTATGGAATTTTGTGAGAATGCAATGATTGGAAGTAGTTAGTAGTTAATATAGTCAGAACTGGATAAATGTGTGTGGAATTCAGTGGGAATGCAATGATCTGAAGTAGTTAGTAGTTAAACTGAACTGGACAAATGTGTGTGGAATTCAGTGGGAATGCCATGATCTGAAGTAGTTAGTAGTTAAACTGAACTGGACAAATGTGTGTGGAATTCAGTGGGAATGCCATGATCTGAAGTAGTTAGTAGTTAAACTGAACTGGACAAATGTTTGTGGAATTCAGTGGGAATGCCATGATCTGAAGTAGTTAGTAGTTAAATAAAACAGGACAAATGTTTGTGGAATTCAGTGGGAATGCCATGATCTAAAGTAGTTAGCAGTTAAATAGAACTGGATAATGATTGGTTACATTATCAATGTAATGATTAAACTTACAATGTCATAATGATTGGTTATATTAATCACATAATGATTAAACTTACAGTGTCATAATGGTTGGTTACTTTATCCATATAGTGAGTCAACTTACAGTGTCATAAAGGTTATTTACATTATCCATTGAATGATTACACTTACAGTGCCATAAGGGTTGGTTACATTATTCATGTAATCATTAAACTTACAGTGTCATAATGGTTGGTTACATTGTTCATGTAATCATTAAACTTACAGTGTCATAATGGTTGGTTACATTATTCATGTAATCATTACACTTACAGTGTCATAATGGTTGGTTACATTATCCATGTAGTGAGTCAACTTACAGTGTCATAAAGGTTATTTACATTATCCATTGAATGATTACACTTACAGTGCCATAAGGGTTGGTTACATTATTCATGTAATCATTAAACTTGCAGTGTTGTAAGGGTTGGTTACATTGTTCATGTAATCATTAAACTTGCGGTGTCATAATGGTTGGTTACATTATCCATGTAATGATTAAACTTACTGTGTCATAATGGTTGTTGGGATATGGCTCTGCAAATCCGTACATGTGGAGTAAATGCTGATTACTGAGTTGACCATATGTGTTGAAAACCTCTTCACCCTGTTCAAGAATAAAGAATGTAATTTATATCAATGAAAACAAGAGGCCCAAGTATGCTTGATATCACTCAACTGTCTTACATAACTTAACCTTTGACCTTGTGTCTAAGCTGGCTTATGTAGTAATGAAAAGACATGTAAAGTATCTCCCAACTTTTCTAGCACATCAGATTTACCTTTCTTTAATTCCAAAGATAAAGGCATAATCAATATGTATAGCTCTCAGTGTTTTCTCTAGGATGTCTGACTGCATTAATTTTTGCATCAATTTAATTTATCTGCTCCTTATAAATGAATGAGCATGCCAAAATTATGCAGTCAATTTGTTCCAACAAAACAAAACTTGTAATATTCATTAATATTAACAAAGATCAAACTGATCATGTATGCACTTGACTATTAGATCGGCCACCATAATCGAGCACATAACTATGAGACTTTTCACAATAGAGCAATATGCTGCTTAGCTAATTATCAAAGTTATTAAAAGCAGTTTACCAACTGCACATAATGATGTATAATGGTGGCCATGCATATTTCTGTATTTTGTGGTAATGTCTCTGCTGTTACATGCAAGTTTTTCTGTATTCTATGGTAATGTCACTGCTGTTACATGCAATTTTTCTGTATTCTATAGTAATGTCACTGCTGTTACATACTAAATCTTTATTCTATAGTAATGTCTGCTGGGACATGCTAAATCTGTATTCTATGGTAATGTTTCTGCTGGGACATGCTAAATCTGTATTCTGTGGTGATGTCTCTGCTGTTACATACTGAATTTTTATTCTATGGTAATGTCTCTGCTGTTACATGCTAAATCTGTATCCTATGCTAAAATGTCTCTGCTGTTACATGCTAAATCTGTATCCTATGCTAAAATGTCTCTGCTGTTACATGCTAAATCTGTATCCTATGGTAATGTCTCTGCTGTTACATGCTAAATCTGTATCCTATGGTAATGTCTCTGCTGTTACATGCTAAATCTGTATCCTATAGTAATGTCTCTGCTGTTACATGCAGTTCTAAAGCATATGACAGTGTCATTGTCATAAAAGACTATCACTACCATTGTACCAATTATGAAGATAAACAAGTGTATGTTTTATTTTTATTCATTAAAACTTATTTTTAATATGCACATTTGTTGAAACATATTATAAGGGGTATGTTCATAGAAAATGTTCTTGTATACCCCAACCCTACATCTTTAAAAACTGAAAATATCCTTTCATGAACATGCTAGAGAGGGAATTGGCCAGAGGTGGCAGAAAGGGGATTCCTAGAGAAATCACTGAGCTCTAGCTCACACACTAATTAAAGCTCTCGATGCCATAAACATATTTATTAAGTTTTATTTCTGACAAAAAATAATTCATATCCAAGATCATCTCATTAATATGGGCAGATTTCACTTGTTATCAGACATATATATGACCCTGATGATGTAATCTTATGTACAAAGTTTCTACAAATGCAATCCAAATTTTATCTTCAGACTGTCAACAAGCTCAGCCAAGGATCTACCTCATTGATATATGTAGATCTTGCTCATATCATGGTCATCCAACATCTTACTGATGTAAAAATATTAAAAAAACTTTATGCAAAAAATCTTTTCATAAATAAAATCACAAGTTTTATCCCTCAGCCAAGCAGACGCAAGATCACATAAGTAATATATGTATAACTCACTCACTATCCAACTGATGATCTGGATGATGTTAAGTCCACATTCCAAGTTTGATCAAAATAGGATCAGTAATACAACATCCAGAATGGTAAGCCCAAAGACAGAAGGTCAGATTCAAGTGCACCTAATTAATATGTACAGACCTCATTTGTTATTGAACTTGTACCTGAAACATACTATGCAAAGTTGCAACCAGCTCAGCAAATCAGATGCAAGATCACCTCAGTAATGTGCATGGAACTTGCTAAAAACAAAACTTGTCAGAGATCAGGATCATATAAGCCCACATTCCAAGTCTGATTAAAATAAGCTCAGAATTGTAGACTCTAAAGTTGTAACAGGCTCAACCAATCAAATTCAAGATTACCTCAATATTATGTATGGGTCTCACTCATTTTCAAATTCTTGCAAAATCTTGATGAGATAAACTTATATTCCATGTCTAATTAGAATCAGATCAGAAATAAAGTCTACCTAGTGGTAACATGTTCAACCAATCAGATGCAAGATCACCTCATTAATATTCATGGATCTCATTATGGTATAAGTGTATATGCCAAGTGTGATCAAAAGTGGATCAAAAATAAAGCTTCCAGACAGACAAAGAGCTCAGTCAATCAGACAAAAGATCACCTCAATAATATGCATGGATCTTGCGCATTGTCAAACTCATCTAAGATATTATTGATATAAACTCATGTCAAAAGTTTAATCAAAATCAGATAAGAAATATGACCGCCAGAATGAGAACAAGCTCAACCAATCAAATGCATGATCAACTCGTATATATATATGCACGAATGTGGTCATTATCAAACATATTTGCGATGTTCACGATATATGCCAGACTTGCAATTTGATCAAAAGTGGACCAGAAATATCACTTTCAGAATGGTAACATGCTCAGCCAAACATTAATATGCATGAATCTTGCTCATTATCAAATTCATTCAAAATCTTAATGATATATGCCCACATTGCAAGTTTGATCAAAACTGGACCAGAATTATGGCCTTCAGAGTGGTAACAAGCTTGACCAATCAGGCGCATGATCACCTCAATATGTATAGACTTTGATCATATAAATTTTTATTCTATAGACTTATTTCACAATGAGATATTGAAGTATATCAGTGGGAGAAAAATGATATCATCACTGTGGTGATACCACTTTCATTGCCACAGTGGCAATATCAATTATGGAACTACTTTCTTTTCCCATTTAGGAAATATATCTGCCCTTCTGTATGTTATTCAAAAATGTATTTCCATATTTGGCCTATTTCTCTTTCTCTCTCACTCTCTCCATCAGGATGAACAGACCTTATATTGTGTCAAGACAGTTGACTAACTAGTATACATTTATGTAATGAATAACGAGGTGACATAAAAAATGCCTAACAGTAAAAGAAAAAGCAGGCTTCAAGTATTAACTTTCTAAATCTAGTTTTCCACATGAATTATGCAAATTATTAGTGACTAAACTTATACAACCTGATGCTATTCAATATTCTGTTACCCATGCAGTATCTCACATCTGTTAGACTCTATGACAAATGGACACATTTTTAGTATTAACCTTCTAAATTTAGGTTTCCATATGAATCATGCAAATTATTAGTGACTCAACTTAAATGACCTGTTACATGACCCATACAGTATCTCACATCTGTTAGACTCCATTACAAATGGACACATCTTAGAGAAAAAAAAACTTATTAAATATAGTAATTAAACTGCTTAGGTAGTGATTTTTATTCTCCACATAATCAAAGTCATGTATGAAAATGATGGAGAAATCGGAAATTTATTGCAAGCCAAAATTAAGTGGCAATCAAAAATTTGGGCGCATCTTCTATTACCAATCAAGACTGCACACTTGCCAAAGCCAGACAATTTATGGCTGAATGCAGAAATAAACAAAGAACATAAATCCATACCAGTAAAATCACAATCATTCAAATTTTATGATTAAAGATATCATGCTCTGAAACCTGCTGAGCGTGACTGCTCTTATGTTTCTACAGTATTCCCACCCCAACAACATTCAGATCAATCCATGCATGAACAACGTTCAGATCAATCCATGCATGAAATGTGTTATAGAGAATAAAAATCACTTCATTTTAATATGAAAGTAGTCATTAATTTGACAAAATACACAATCTGAAGCATTATATATATAAGCAAAATTTGTGAAAGATTGCTATCCTAAAGTTATTGTAAACTTTCAGGACTTATTTTAATCAGTGTCGTAATGCAGCTTTTAGTCACAATGGTACAGAATGGAGACAAAAATATCCATGTCAGTTAATGGTTTATGCCCAGAAAATATATTAAAAATAAAAATAAAATCTACCTTTTTCACCACTTACGACATTACAATGTCTCCCACTTTACTCTGTAAATATTTTCTAATATCTATTAAAAACTGAAGATATTCTCTGCAAATATTCCAAGCTGGATAAAAATCAGATCAGGAACCATTCAGTGTGGTAAATTACAACGGTTGCCCATTGGATGAATTGATGGACACAGAACCAGGAGTGCTAAAAGAATGAAAGACATTATCTAGAATAAAATTATTTTTAAATGTACAGCCCCATCCGTAATGAATATCGTCTTTCAGAACTTATATCCCTATGAATTAGTTGCGATATTGGATGCTTCCTGGTAAACTTATGTGCTACATCTGACAGTACACCAGTAAGAAGAAAGACAGGATTGGTTATTTACATTGTTAAAGACCACAAACTTATGTACTACATCTGACTGTACACCAGTAAGAAGAAAGACAGGATTGGTTATTTACATTGTTAAAGACCACAAACTTATGTACTACATCTGACTGTACACCAGTAAGAAGAAAGACAGGATTGGTTATTTACATTGTTAAAGACCACAAACTTATGTACTACATCTGACTGTACACCAGTAAGAAGAAAGACAGGATTGGTTATTTACATTGTTAAAGACCACAAACTTATGTACTACATCTGACTGTACACCAGTAAGAAGAAAGACAGGATTGGTTATTTACATTGTTAAAGACCACAGACTTATGTACTACATCTGACTGTACACCAGTAAGAAGAAAGACTGGATTGGTTATTTACATTGTTAAAGACCACAAACTTGTGTCCTATATATGACAGTAACCCAGTAATAAGAAAGGCAGGATTGGTTATTTACATGTAAAGACCACAAACTTGTGTCCTATATCTGACAGTAACCCAGTAATAAGAAAGGCAGGATTGGTTATTTACATTATAAAGACCACAAACTTGTGTCCTACATCTGACAGCAAACTACTGATAAGAATGATAAGACTGGTTATTTACACTGTAATGATCACAAAGTTACATAAACAGAGGTAAATGTGTGTACTATGCTAGGTAAAAAATTTATTTTCAAAATAAGCCAATGTTGAACAAAATGAACAAACCCAATTTGTATAAATCGTTGGAGCTGTAATATTTTTGACCTCAATATTTAGCTAAAGGAGATAAAATAGATACACATCTGGATTAGAATAAACCTATCAATGGAGATTATTCTATAAAGGTTCAGGATTGGAAACAACTATGCTTCTAACCAAGGTCATTTGATTAAACTTACTTTAAAGGCTTTTTCTCTTTTATGCTTGGCAATCTCCCATGCCTCCCATTCCAGAAAAAAACACACAAAGGCATTACATGTCACTAAAACAGAAATCTGACAAAAACTCACTGGTAATGTACATGAGGTAATTAATCCAGATTAATTAATTAATCTATTTTCATTTAGTTTTGCAGTCTGAATGCAACCACATAAGTAAAAATTGAAATATTTTCTTTCTTAAGCTATTAATTTAAACCAGCTTAAATATAAACCTGAAATCACAAATATTGAAATACACCTTGTAAGACATAACATAAAAAAGTTGCAATAATGGCCAGTTATATGGTAAGTACCTTACTGATATTTCTAATGGCAACCATTTTCAAGGCTTCCTTCTCAAATGTCAGATGAGCATTGTTCTTGGCCACATGATTCAAGATGTCTGCCATGGGAACCATCATGGGCTGTGAACTCCCAGAATTCTCTTGTTCCTCATCTTCTTCATCCTGTTCACTGCTCGAAGGTTCTGTGAAGCTATAGGCCATAACAAAGGCCACCATTCTTTCGTATAATTCAATATCTTCACACGATTTGCTGTCAATAATATAACAAATAATTACATACCTATCCCTGCCTTTTATGCAGTGAATTGCTCTTTAAAACTGGCATTGAAAATTTCATAAAATAATTATTCTTTAATACTTAAAAGTGCACTGAAATGCTCTTTTTTTCACATGATTGCAGATGGGTGGGTGGACATGTGATTTCAATTATTCAGCAAAACACCATTTTGGAGTATTATCCATTTCAATGGTAAATTTTAAGAGAATAGAAAATATCAGAAGTCTTTTAATAGTTCTATCTTTTTGTTTTAGCTCAATTTCTGGACTTGAATACATGTTTAATGCATCTTTAAATCATAAGCATGGAAGCACCTTCCACAATAAATAGCCAAAATAGACCTGATATTGCTCACCTGGCTTACATAACATTACAGTTGACCATTTCAATAGGCAGGTTTTTGCAGTATCATCCCATGCAAACTATCTCCTATGCTTCATATCATGCTGATTTTACCTATTTCACTATATCCTGATTAAAATTCTTTCTAAAGATAAATGCATATTACAATAAAACCTGTTATGAGAGACCGCCCCTTCTGCCAACAAAAAGCGATCTCTCAAGACAGGTGGTCTCTCATAGCAGGTTTGTACAAAAAGACCAGTTTCCAAGGTCCAGTTTCAGAACAATTTCAAGAAAAATAACAACAATCACTGTACATATATTCTATTCTTTATTAATAGTTCTTGCTAAAATACTGTATGCATTCTTCTAAAAACAAAATTATATAGCAATAAAGATATACTTCTATCATTAAACATGAAATCACATTTACATTTGAAGATCACATATTTTAGCATACGAAATCATTTCTGAATTACTCCTTTTCCTTTATAACAACCTAAATTTGTTTTACCGATGTTTAAACGGCTTCTTTGCAAGTGGTCTGCTCTTTTTCACTTCTTTCAGTTACAATAATTTTCTCCAGTCTTAAAATTTGTCTCTTTTTAGTTGGAGGTTCGTCCATTGTTATTAAGGTTCTAGGTGTTAAACTTAATAGTGCTCAGTTGTAATATCGAACATAAAGACGGTTTTGACTGGGCTGTGGGAAAATATGAAAAATCTATACATGTGCATTGCATATCTAACATTTAATGAAATAAAAAGAAACAATTATCTCATCCAGACACGTTATGTTGTTATTAATGTTGTGACCAGCTTGAGTTGAATTTTTTTTATTTTCTTCAAAATTATTGAATATCAAGTGATTCTTTTCCCTGGAAATACTTAAGTGCTCCTACAAAATTCTTGGATAAAGACATTTATTGAAATTTATACGGAATTCAAAACTGGAATAATATTTTCTGTGATTCAACAAGAAACTGTTGACACTCAACACTTTGAAGGTTACAACAGACATCACTGCCTTCCATTTTGGATTTCATCAGGTCTCGAACTCAGATTCATTCAGGACTTTTTATTACTAGGACTTCTATTTTTTAATTCTTGGATTATTTTTGGATTTGATTGTAAGTTCATTTTTTCTAATTTTTCACTTTGTATTCTAGGGAAATAAATTATTTGTTAACTTTTACAATGCTTGTTGTCTTCACTCTTTTCTGTTACTTATTTTAAGAGCATAGACTCGTAACACTAGACATCATACGAAGTCTTTCAATGAAAATGTCAAGAAGGCCATCCATTTAGTAACCATAAAAAGATTTCAAGATGGCTATCAAAGAGGCCATATCGGATGTCAGACTGGGTACCATTTTCAATTTGGACCAAGTAGACATCATAAGCAAGTTAATTTGTGAAAAGCCTCTGACAATATGACCATCCAGTAAGTGAGAGCAATGACAAGTTTTTGAAGATGGCCAATATGATGGCCATATTAGATGCCAGATTTGCAAAATTTTCATACAGATATATTATCACATTCTCTAGACATATCCATCAAATGAGTTAAATAAAAATTATCCATTACACTTGTTTGTGTCATCATGCTTAAAAGCCAGTACAACTAAAAAAAAACAAGTCAAGAACTTTGACCTCGAAATCAATGTGACAGTGCTGACCACTACTTGTCCACTGAAATACATCTAAAAACAAGTCCAGTTACATTTCACTTATGTATCTCCCCCACTGTGTTTATAAGATTAATGAAGTACAAAAATGCAAGCAATGACCTTTGACAAGGTCAACTAGCTCTTGTTCATTACATTCCTTCACAACTGTATGGATGGGTGGTCAGATCTGTAACATTTTCATTTAGTGTTTAAATGAAAACCCCATCAGGATTATCTAGTCTAATCGTATTAATTATGTTATGTGGGTAAAACTGGTGATTGGGAGTTGCATTGGCTGGAGCTAGCACAACAATCCGATGCACAACATAAGTTACCTCAAAAAATTTAAAGATTTCAGGACCTGATCTGCCAGTTTGTTATGCAATAGAAAACCTAGTTCTATGCTATCCAAAGTTAACTGTGCATTATATATGAATAAATATGATATATGTATACCTAAACAGGTCTGGATGTCTTTTGATGAAGGGTAGTACAACCTTTTCAAACTCTTTTTCAATATTTTGCAGATCTCTCTCAATTGACTCATTAGTACCTGTACCCTGGAGTAAATCCTCCCTCTCTGATCTGCAATTCAAAGAATATATTACAATTTTCTTCTGTACATTGGGAAAATATAAAAATGAAATTGACCTAAATCTGATTAAACTCATGTCTTTATGTGCCTATATTATGTGATTGGTCAGTTGTTATGGGTTTATCGCCATTTTTCAGCACATGATGGGCTATATATGGTGGACAGTATATTTGGTAGAGGAAGAATCCAGGAAAACTCCCAGAAGAACCCTGACCCAGGTATCAAGGAATTGTGTGTACTCAATTTTTATGCATTATACCTGAACAGAAATGTGCTCCACTTTCGTTTCTGTGTACAGTGTTACCAGAGAGTGGTTTGTTTATGTCTTAAGTTATTTCAAAATAATGAATTCAGTTCACCCAGTGCTGCACAAGCAAAGAGTTTACAGTGAGAAAACTGATTACAGTAAGCTCTCTGGCCATGGATGTCACCATAACCAGGTATTTATAGAGTCAAATCAGTCTGTATTATCACTATACAACAAATTTTGTCAGGAAGATGTCCATCTTATGAAAGCAACCTTCAGCTGCAGAGATATGTGAAATATAAGATTGCATTATTTTTCGCTATCCATATTATATTATAGAATTGTTTGATATGTTCAGTATTTATTCTTAACTGTACAGATAGTCAGACCTATGTTGTATAATGTCACGCTATTAGACTATAGTCTGCTTCAAGTTAGACATATTACAACTGAACAGGCGAATCAAATTCATTCATACATTGCAGGTATTAAAGGATGAGAAAATGTTAGAGTTCTTATAATTATGTGAAACTGTTCTTTTTTGATACAGATTCATGTACAAATATGGTTATTATAATAATAATCGCTAAAAACTAATCCCACCCTGAATCATCCTGTTACACCACGAGAAGCTACTGACAAGCTTTCTCACGTAACCATGTTGGCCAAGCCAAGACTTGAACTCATGCAGATGGAGGTGAGATGTTAGTGATCTGTGAAGGTGAGCCCCTTAAACCACTTGGTCCCCCATGTATTATATGGAAATCTGACAGTCACCAATCAGGGGCCATGTTATGGTGATCATGGCTTTCTGGATTCTAAAATTCAACATACTGCCACTAAAATGTAAATACTAAATAACCAAGTACACGGAGTAACAAAGCCAAAAGCTGTTTGAAAGGAACTATCTAATTGTTCAATAAATTTATACATGATGTAGATTAGTGAGGTCATTAGATCATAAACATTCACAAATATGTGCCTGGCCAAATTTGTGTAATGTTGGTCTGTGCTTACCCAATTTTAATTTGACTGTCTTGACCTTTGACCTTTTATCCCACTATCTAATTTGGAAGGTACATCATTCCACCTGTTAATTCTGACATAACATTTTGACACCTGAATTTCATCCCTTTTGTGTGGAACCCACTGCAGGCAGAAGAAATCATCAGAACAACCCTTTCCAAAAAAACTTTTCAAAAATCTAGATTTTTAAAAATTAGAACTGAGAATGTTTATTTAAGAACAGGATTCATTATTATTGCTGTGTACTACCTGTTTTTTTTAATGTGAATAAATTTACCCAATTTTGACAAATACCATAGGATGAAATTTGTTTGTTAAAAACATTTTTTAAAATCTTGTTTAATAATAATAATAATAATACTTTATTCAGTAATTTAGGCCACTGGCCCATATTCCAAAATACAATACAAGTAAATATAATATGCGCCATGGTTTAAAGAAGTTAAATATGGTGTTCATCATGAGTATAAATACATAATTTCCAATAATCAGTGCATTATTTTATAAAGATGTTACTACCTCTAAGTATATGATTCACCATTTGTTTGAGTTATCAAAGACTGTCTAAGAAGAAAAGCCAAATAGATGTAGTAAGAAATATTTCTTATAATTAATATATTGCTATGACTCATTAGGGATACAAATTTTTCTACAGACAGAAAGAGATAATAAACTTCACTGAAGTATTTCTTTCTATTAGGGTCATAAGCTGGACAAACACAAACAAAATGGAATTCATCTTCTACCAAATAAATATTATTTTTCTGGCATAGTTCACAATGCCTATTATTTCTCTCAATCCTGTTATGCCTACCTGTCTCTATTTTCAGCGTATGCACTGAGCATCTAAATTTAGCAAGTAATTTCCTAAGAAAATACGATAATCCACATGCCAGGTTTAAAGTATTATTCTATAAACTTGGTAAAGTTGCACCCCATATGACTTTGACAAGTTGCACCCCATATAGACTTAGACAAAATGCACCTCATATAAGCTTGAATAAGTTATACACCATATAGACTTGGACAAGTTACACCCCATATAAAATGGGACAAGATGCATCCCATTTTATAATTAATGTCCACACTCTCTACCTTGCCCAAAACATGGCAAGGTCCAGCTGTATAAACTTAGACAAGTTGTACCCCATATTATAATTAATGTCCACATTGTCTACCTTGCCCAGAACATGGGAAGGTCCAGCTCCTTGAAATCTGGAACAAGATCTAAGTAGGGCCGCCACTTGGAGGATGGATTGCTGTATTCATACAGAAGGGCCAAAAGCAAACAGACCCATCCACTCTCAGACTGTATGTGGTCTTCCTCTGAAAAAACAGTAATTTTCATATGAAAATAAACCTTTGTTCAATCTTTTGACATGAAATAAAATAATATACAGTAGCCACCCTCATAAGAGGCCTTTACATTTGTATTCTATTGTCCTTATCATTAAAGGCCTTCCAATCATGAGGTCAACCTTATAGCATGAAATAAAGTAACATACACCATCTTATAAGGCCTCCACAGTAAAACACTATACTGTTATGTCCTCATCATCTGAGACCATCCTCACATGAGGTCAACTTTATACTAAAAACCAGGTCAAATTATGAAAGTGAAACCACTCCGAGGGAGAATATATTAGTATCTCAAACGGTCAGGGATGAAAACTCTTGTTAAGATTGTTTTAGCAATGTCAATAAATGTCCACGTCACAAGCATAGATTCAGGGATTCTATTAGGGGAAAACAATAACGCTGTATTAGTACCTTTACATTGCATTTTACACAGAAATATTCTTCATGCATATAATTAGTCCCATAAATCAACCCCCCAAATCTGTGTTGATACTGATGGATGATATGTGGGTCTGATGTCACCTGTTCATTAAAATTAGCAACTTTGCTGCATGCAAATCTTTCCGAAACACATTTGCATACACTTTAGACACATACTGGTAATTGGTAACAGCCATATCTAGCGCAAAATTCAAAATGGCCATAGGACAGATGATTGTGCTATTCCTTGTAGATTTACAAGTCACCAAACATAGGATTTGCTCCAGAGGCATAATGTACATGTCACCAAAAAAGAACCCTTCAACCGACAGTAACTCCACAGCTGCAAGAAATACCCGTAAGTGTATAAAATGTACACTAATGGGTGCAGCCAAAAGTGTATGCAAATTTTTTCAGCTTTCAATGAATAGGTGATATCTAAACTGAAAATCAATATCATCATGGGTGAGGGGCTGATTTTTTCAGCCTAGCATATAGTATATACGAAAAAGAAACAGTGATAGCAATACAAGTACTGCTAACAGCTAAATAGTCTGCCAACACAATATATACCCTGTAATAGTATAGTCCTCTAATGGAATGATTTTTAATAATACGTCTTGCAACCCATCCGCCCACTGATTTATCTACAGCTGGGCCCAATGGAAAAATATGAACCAAGTTACATTAACATAAGGAACTTTATATTTTCTGCAGAAAGGAAGTAAAATATACCAGAAATATACAATAATTTTAAAATAATATATTAATTACATTATTTTAGATATAATGACTTCTTACCCAAACATTCAAACTACTAACCTCAATTTGAGAGAGAGAGAGAGAGGGAGAGAATAACAACAAATTTCCCTATTGCAAGCAATGAGAGTGAACATTATTGAGTTGGATGACAAAATTATAAGAATTACTGGTAGGAATCAGCATCTCATTAAACCTGAAAACTTTTTGACAGCTGCTTTATCGCAGAGAGGAAGAAGATTAAGACTGTCTATCAACAGAAACTCTGGTATAGCTAACAAAAAAGGAATGTTTTCTTCCAGGTCATGATGTCAACCACTGTCAATCTTAAGCATGTCTTGCTTTATACAGTTTCTCTTTACACTTTGATATTGTTCATAGGTTCCGCTTAATACATTTAACCAGCGCTGAATTACTTACTCAGGTGTTTCTGCTGAAAAATTATTTCAAAGATTCAAAGCCATCATGGACCACCTTTGATCCCTTTATTACTTAAAACCCGTCAAAAACTTCCTACATTTGTCCTAAAATCTCTCGATTACAACGATAATGTAATCAATTAATAGCCTGATGCATACACATTCCAACCTTAATCCAATTCATCAGTCACTCACTGTTTCATTCATTGCATTGACTGCTGAAACGGTTCTGGTTCCTAGCAGACTGGTTCTGGTTGGTTTCTGTAGTGTGCAAATAGTTTTCTTTCTTCTTTCAATTTTTAAAAATCTGTTAATTTTCAAAAGCAGTAGATCTTGACTAAAACAATGATATGTTAAAACTATGTCAGCACAAATTGTAGGTAACCAAGGAAATCTGTTCCCCATTATTAGTCACATGCTTTGTTTTTGTACACGAAGTTTACTGCTTTCAATAAGTACCATAAGTAGGCAATCTTCATATGGGTAAGAGGCATACATGTGGATAAATATTATTAACTTACTGGTCTTTTAACAACAATAAAATTCTGCATTTCCTTGTTGCGATCAACGTTTTCTCAGGAAAATTAAATTAGATTTTTTTCTACAAGACTGATGAGCACATCACTTAGAATAAAGGAGGGACCTAATATGAAATTAGAAGGGCACTGGGTATCTGGCTATCAGATTTTTTTGGCACTGACCTGTAAAATAACTGTACATGTTGCAGAAAGATACCTGCTGCATAAGATGAACAGGAAATGGGAAGTCATGCATAAGATATACTAGGGCAATAGCATGAGTTAAGTGCTAGGCCAGAAGTCATGAAACTCTCTTACCTTAATATTTAAATTCTGATTTTAAATTTTAAAATTATAATGCTTGGCAATTTTATTCAAAGATGTAATGGATATTTAATTTAATTTTAAAACTGATAAGCTTTAAAATTCTTGGCATAAAATATTACAAAATAAAAAAATATAACTAAGGGGATCTTTCTTCTTTATGACAGAAAAATTAAAAGTATAGCTTAACTATTAATTTGTATGCACAACCACAAATATGGTAGAGCGAAATAGTGTTTTCTTTAGCCAGTCCAGTAAAGTTTCTCTTTCAGGTCAGTTGTCAGGCATGGTGGTGTTGTGTGTCTTTCCCAAATTATATGGTCATTTATGGTAAACAAAAAGACAATTTAACAGTAGTAACTTATTCATTAGCTAATTAATTTGTTAACAATTTAATAAAGATGTAGTTGTTGAGTTATCTGGGCTCCAATTTGTAAATATTTATGGATTTATCTTTTCTTCTCTCCATTTCCGGGACATACATCAATTTGCAATAAAACATATTTTACACAAGAGTCCACAGTTACAGTTTAACAAAATTGTGTTGCTGATATTCTTATTCTTCCCACTCTTCTTTCTTTCTGTCCGAGACTTCCACACACTTTCAATATTACATAAAACTCAACATTTAAACCAGAACTGAAAATATCAACTTGGATGAGGTGCTGTTGTGCCCATGTAAGTATCAGCTTAGTCAAACTTTCAATAAACAATCAAACAATTTGGCCTAAACCATGTTACACTTTTACAGGCTAGCTTTCCAATTACATGATCATTATGACAGATTTGATAGACATAAATCAAGAAAACTGACAACATCCACACCTTTCTCCAAGACATCTGCTATAATGGTGGTTTCCGGAGAAAGAAGGAGAGGTCTTAAAATTTGGAAAATAACTTCTCCCTCATCAATATCTTCAACTGCAACAAGACCATACTGAGCACAGCTTCCTTCTTTTGAGACTACAACCTGCAAGAAAAAGGCAAAAATTCTGAGTTATAGAACAAGTTTCCTTTGCTTTCACTCATATAACACAATGTTTTCACCAATATCGAAAGAAAAAATAGTCTACTAGATTACACTTCTGTTCCATAATACTATCATTAATTAATAAAATTAAAACAATAATTTTCTTAGTTTGAATGCAATCAGTTTCCAAAATTTGGTCAAGACATCTGGCAGGGAATTACATATCCATCTGCCTGACACATGGGATAAACTTAAATTTGGCTTAGGCAAGCTCAGATTTGGTCTGTACTTTCTTGTTGACAAATCCAAACAATTGAGACAATGAAAAAGAGAGTCATGTTCAGTTCATAATGCATTAAGTTCTGCAATTGATATACTCTGCTCTCAACATCGTACACATATCAGCACTTAGATTTTAATATATAATCCTCATTCTTTTATTAAATAAATGCCTGCAGTTTCTTGCTTCTATCAATTTTTTATTTCAGTTCTAAAAGAAAGCTAAATGAAACTGGGGTCCTGTCAAATTTATGAATTGTTTCAATACAATATCAAACATCAATATTATACATTTATATACAGTTTCTGGACCTGATATTATCATAAGGAAAATGATGAACTAACAAAAATGGTGGTTTTCTCTGCTGAAAGATGAAATGCATTTTACTAATCTTTGTTAGGCACCACATGTGAATATTATGGTCTAAATTCATAATGCATAAATTTATGCAAGTTATACATGGGTTACACTACCAAGCAAAGTGGGCAACTAAGTTGTCTGAAAATGTAAACTTCGCCTTCTTCTGTTAGGAAAGCGAAAACGACTTAACCCTGTGATTTTTTATTAGACACACAACGACTGACAGTAGTTTATGACTTGTGAGATGCTCCATAGTCAGGAAGTTCTGACTGTTGTGTTGGAGCCCAGGGTGAAATGTATTTATGTGGTGTTGATATCAATGATGCTGACAAACAAAATCTTGCAAATTCACAGGCATGTTTTAACAGCCAACTGATTCTTAACCCTTTCCCAAGCAAGATATCACTGCTAGATTTCCAGATGTTAGGCATACTGTAATATTTGATGATGAAAATATACCAACTTCTATTCTGAAATTTAAACATCAGTATGCAAATAGGAATTTGTTGTTTTTTATAAGTATAATCAGTGAAAAGCACTTTCTAATTTGAATTTTAAAGGAAGATTTAACTGACGTGACTGCGTGACTTTCTTTATAAAATCAGTTTTAAACTGAAAGTGAAACTGCAATGGCGGGCATTGCTGTGTCTATGAAATACCACTCCATTACACTGTCTGTTTTCATAAATAAGGACAATATATAATTCAATGAAAATAAAGTCTAAATATTATGTATTATAAGATTTAGCCAAAATATTTAATGATGTACGTCAGAAATGTATGTGACAATGCTATGTTGTGGAATTCGATGAATAAGTGCTGCAAAGTCAAGGTTGTTTTCTGAAATCATTCATTTTTGTGAATATATGAAAAAGATAATGAAGCAAATACTATTTTGCCAATGCATGTCATTACTACCACTATGTAGACAAATAACAAAACCATAAATATGCAGTCCTGTCAATGGATTGTTGTAATGAAGCTAGAAAGTGAGTGGTCATATTAAGAAAATCCCTCTTTTTAAAAACAGATGCACTCACATGATGCAATATGTGTTCTAGATTGTGTCGATTCGGTTGGAGAAAAGGGTCTAGTCCAGTTATGTATCGACTTTAATGATTTAGTGTGTTGTCTATGAATAGATACAGCAATGTTTTATTGGCAACAGTGAAATTATGACAAACAGTATGGTATGAAGTCAGTTGTACGTTTACTCCTATGTTACAGGGGTTGTTTCAAAGTGAATTAAAAATCTTTTTGACTGCAATTTTAAACTAAACTTTCTGAAAATAAACTAAACAAATTAAGTGGTAGTTTATTAAGCATTTTTACCAACCTGCAATTACAAGACTCTAATCTTGTTGCTCCTATCAGTTACAATAAATTACAATGTATAGTTTCTGCTGTATCTTTTAAAGTCATATGACCTTAATACACTGTATCTCTATTCAAACATACACGTATGAATACAGTGGATATGAATATAATTATTTTTGTACATGTACAAAATGTGTTGATAATAAATATATAAAACAGATTTTTCAATTTAAAACTAACATAATGCTTAAAACCAATGTTAAATGCATAAATAAATGCTTAAAACTAATGTTAAAGATAGGACATAAATTAAAATAAAAGAAGACACACACACACAGATGTGTGTATATAACTTCTTGCTTTGCTTCCAATTCTCCCTGTTTAGCTCCTACTCCTTAATATTCTTTCCAAAATGAAAAGTCACTTCTCCTTAAAATTCAAGTCTAGCTTGCTAGCATGACACCTGATTGCACACACACACACACACACACACACAAAATCAGTCACATTATTCCTCTTTCTCTCTCTCTCTCTCTCTCTCTCTCTCTCTCTCTCTCTCTCTATATATATATATATATATATATATGCCAATTTATGTACAGTTTATCTTTAGACAGTGCAATGTACTATATGCTCTTTCAATCTTAAAACAATACTTTTTTAACCAACATCATGCAAAGAAAACATTAATTGTACGAGAATTAATATGAATTTATATCCCATTACTGTTTGATAGTGCTGAAAAAAGGTCATACTGGTCTGATTTATAAAAAAAAAAAAATTCAAAATGTTTTTCAGAGATAAAAATTCAAAGAATTACTTTTTGTTTTCTATGTTGTAAACACTGACAAGTAATTTTGGTTAAAAAGAATATAAATGTGACAAGTAATAACTAATATTTCGTTTATTCTGATTTTGGCTAGAAATTCTCGATTTCGTTTATTCTGATTTTGGCTAGAAATTCTCGAACTATCTTATATATATTCAAAAGCTGAAAATCAGCCTTTCACATTTGCAATAATAATTACTCAAATAATTTTGATACGTGTCTTCCATTGTCTTCTTATATAAATAGTTCATATCGACCGAATCAGCCGGTATTCGGCAAAGAAAAACTACAATGCAATTAAAATCAATCCACTATCAAAGGGGCGTTAAAAAAAATAAAAATAATAATAATAAAAAAAACCAGCAAAAACTAACCCATCTCCAAATGATTGTGACCATTAAATGAATCGAGAAATGGACACATTTTATTTAACGTCGGTAGTCTGCGTAACATAAAGCTACTGTTTTCATTATTTAACACTCCAGATGCACACTCCAAACAATTACTGCTTAAAAGAATACTAGACTATCATACTTTTGGGTTGACATTAAATCCATTCTCACTTAGCCAGCCTATAAAATTTTTTAACAATTTATCCTTCGATTGAGCTGTTGATAATTTGGTGTAGTCGCTTTCTGTTTCGTTTGAAGCACGTCTTTTCATGGGCGCAGACATATTGGATTGAATAGGTATGCTTCAGTTTTGTACCTTGGAATGGGTAGGTATAAAGCGCGAAAAGGACTCCTTTCCGCGAAAAGGACTTACCTTGTGCGGAAAGGACCGAGCACGTTTTTAATAATAGTTTCAATCAATATTTATATTTTACAAATTAAAGTATGTTGTGTAGTAACTCACTTTCCATATCATTTAAAGTATTTTTTTAAACTATAAAGTGTAAAAGATAGGTCCTTTTCGTGAAACGGGTCCTTCGCTCGAAACAGACTTACCGTCAGTGAAAAGGACCCAGTACGTTTTCACTAACAGTATCAATCAATATTTCTATTTCACAAATTAAATTATTTTGGGTAGTAACTCAACTTACACAACAGTTAATATATCTTTTTTAACATTAAGTGTTAAAATGAGTTACTACACAAATTAATTTTATTTCTCAGCCATTTCTAAGGATGACTGAACAAGTGTAGCTGTTACTAAGGATGATAAAGTGCATGACTGTGAACTAGTACAGCTGTTACAAAGAATGATAATGTATAACTATGAGATAGTATATATGTTACTAAGGATTATATAGCATATGACTATTAACTAATACAGCTATTGCTAAGGATGACTGAGTTCGTGACTATGAACTAGTACAGCTGGTACTAAGGATGGCAGTGTATGACTGAACTAGTATAGCTGTTACTATGGATGATAGAGTGTATGACTGAACTAGTACATCTTTTACTAAGGATGACAGAGTGTATGAGTATAAACTAGTACAACTGCTACTAACGATGGTTAAATGCATGACTATGTAGTACAGCTGTTACTAAGGATGATAGAGTGCATGACTACAAATCAGTACTTCTTTTACAAACAGTGATTAAATGCATGATTATGAACTGGTACAGCTGTCAAAATAATAAAACTCATCATACAGTGGTAAGAGATAGAAACTAATAAGTGCCTAAGTATAAGAAACAAAATAATTACCATGCTTGTGGTGTAACTGAGTTAGTTTGATTTTAGTGGACAATATTATATTAGTTACCAGTAAAACTAGATAACTGATATATTGTCACTTTTTTATTTAGAAATTTGACTCAGCAGTCATTATAAATGTTCATGGTCTGGTTGAAAATCTTTATGACATTGATAATGTTCTTTAGCAACAACATTTAGGATGAACATACTCATTATGCCCATGCTTTGTCATGTTTTTCTACTATTTTTGTACTGTTTTGCATATAACATTTTCAGTTAGAAATGAAGAGATACTAAAGTGGGATCTCAGTACATCACAGTTCCAAAGTCTCAGTGCCAGCAGAGGGTCATATGTAAACACAAGAATTACATTTCAGAAGATCTTTGTCAAAATTAATTGTCTGCATGAGGTAAAATAACTTAATTATCATCATCATCATTGATGTTTGTTCAAATTAATTTCATAATCTACTGGATTAAGGATCATTCATAACTACTGACGCAAATAGTAAAACCTTATAAAATGGTAATGGTAATGGTCCACTATGAAAATTGCTGGTTTTACACTGCTTGGCAGGTGGCATTGTCAAATATTGCTTATCTTCATCTCTTCTCCCTCTTCTTCACTGAAATCATCCTTTCCTTCTTCTTCTTCTTCTTGTCACAAAAATCTTGTTCAAAACACATACTTGCTGCTTTTTTATAGAAGAAGTACCAGACTCAATTAAGTTAAAAAAATATATATATGTGGTTCTGGTTACATTGAAAGAAAAACTTTAGGATAGGAAGGTTGACACAAACTTTTTTCTTGTTTTTTTTATTTGGTCCATACAGATTTAAATGAAGCATAAACTAGAAAAAAAAGCATTACATGTATATGTATTTGCATCCTGAATTTAACTTCAGTCAGAGTTACAACCCTTTGTTAAATTTTCTTCTTCAAAATTTTATTGTCTTTTTTCCAAATTTTCGTTGCTTTTTCCTCCCAAAGTATAGAGTTGGCAGTTAAAAATAGGGTCATTCAGGTAATCAGAACCACACATACTTTTTTATTTGACCTAATATAAGTTTTACACCAAAAATTGGAAAATTCTAACAAGTTGTTTGAAAATAGATGACATGAATTATTCTGAAGGTACAAGTATATTATAATTTACATTGATAATTAAAAACATCATTCATAATGTATTTCTATCATGTGATCTGCAGGCATAATGTATTTCTATCATATGATCTACAGGGATAATCTACAGGCATAATATGTTTCTATTATGATCTACAGGCATAATATATTTCTATTATAATGATCTACAGGCATAATGTATTTCTATCATATGATCTACAGGCATAATATGTTTCTATCATGATCTATAGGCATAATATATTTCTATTATAATGATCTACAGGCATAATGTATTTCTATTATTTGATCTACAGGCATCATGCATTTCTATGATATGGTCTACATGGATAATGTATTTCTATTATAAGGTCTACAGGCATTATGTATTTCTATTACATGATCTACAGGCATAATGTATTTCTATGATATGGTTTACAGGCATAATATATTTCTATTACATGGTCTGCAGAAATCATGTATTTCTATTGTATGATCTACAGGAATGATGTATTTCTATTACATGATCTACAGGAATGATGTATTTCTATTACATGATCTACAGGCAACATGTATTTCTATGATATGGTTTACAGACATAATGTATTTCTATGATATGAACTACATGCATTCTGTATTTCTATTATGTGATCTACAGGAATCATGTATTTCTATTATATAATCTACAGGTGTCATGTATTTCTCTTTCATGTGATCTACAGACATAATGTCTTTCAGTTGAATGATCTATATCAGTAGTTCCCAGAGTGGGCCCTTGGGGGCGGTGGGATTACTGAGGGGGGCGCTAATGCTGAATAATGCTTGTTACAGGGTAAGGTAGGAGGAAGCTGAGAATAACCAAGGGGGCAGTGACCCCGAAAAAGTTTGGCTGATCTATATGTTGGCAGAGTGTATTTCTGTCATGTGAACTATGAGCATAATGCCATTCTATTCTATGATCTATATGGCACATAAAATATTTATATCATGATCTGCAGGCACAATATGTTTCTATTATATGATCTACATGAGTGGTTCCCCAACTGTGGGCTGCAATCGACCTCCGGGGGCCATGGGATTATTCCAAGAGAGCCTAAAAGTACAACTAAATTGAAATGATTCAAGAAGGGGTTCTCATACTCGAATAGCTTGGGAACCACTGATCTACCTAGTGTCTTTCTATTATATGATCTACATGTAGGCCTAATTTCTTTCTAATGTATGATCTACAAGCATTTCTATTGTCTGATCTCCGGGCAAAATGTGATCATGTGACTTTCAACTGGTTTAAGTAGGGCAGGAAGATTTTGCATCCAATTTCAAGCAGCATAAAACAATTAATGCACCTTTGATTCTGTCAGCAGGGTAGGCTGGGTTCATTGTTTGAAGTTTGTCAGCATGGATTATACAATATGTGATCAGAAGTAATAACAAAAGGGCTAAAGAGATTAACTGAATAGGGTTGTATTACTAAAGAGCTCAATCAGCATAGCCCAGTTTGGCTTCTTTTTCTAAAGTTTGTTGAGATGTATAAGTTTGCATTGCCTCCCAATGCTTAAATGCCAAAATCAAAATATCACACAAAATTCAGTCATGGATGAAAATGGGAATTTCGATGATTGGAATCGTGTTCAAAGGACATACTATGCATTCTGTCCTTCTGATGAGGCAGATTTTAAAATCTGCTTTGGTGGCAGTAATGACACATAATGCAGCATATTAAAGCATATTAAATGTGACAACGAATATACCATCACTGAATTTCTTCTTTTGCTGAATCTGTAATGAATATTCATAAAGATATGCATGCCAAGACACTGTTTTCCAACTTTATAGCTGAACATAATCTCCGACTTATAGTAGCAGATCTTTTTTCAAATCTAGTCACAGTAATGGTCCCTGACTCAGAAATCGCACAAAAGGTCTCATACAAATGGATGAAAATGGATGAAACCTACTCATAAAGTGACCCAAGCTTTAGGAAAGCATTGATTTTACAAAATATTACTTTGGGAAAAAAATTAGAAACAAAAACTTCCCATAAACTGAATGTGCTTTTCTAGATATTGGTATCTGCTTTGAAGACAGTTTCAGCCTGTAATTTTGCTATAAGCAACTGTTACAGTTTTATCCATACAATGCTTTTTGGAGGTTTTCACACCTTTTAATTTAATGGTGCCAAACACTACTGACGCTTTTTTTTCTACAAACCTTATTGCTGTATACTAAATAAAATACATTTATTTACATGAAAAATAAAAATAATATATACAACAATGAAAAATGAAAATGAAACTTACAGCAATAAATTAAATAGTCAGCAATCATCTGGATTCTTTGGAATTCCTTAAGACAGCAGAGATGCGTACTTTGCCTTCTGATGTGATATTCAGGTATTACTTTGTTGGTAACCAATGATGTATTGGGGAAAATATCACCAACTTTCTTTTTATTAGTATAATTGATATTCTTGGGCAAGAAACAATTTATTATTTGCAATTCTTGCTGATAATTGTAATGATGATAAGCGAAATGACTTGAAGTGCTATCTATTTGGGGAGACAAACAGTCCAGAGACTGTTTCCACTGCAGAAAAGAGTGGTGTCCCTTTGACATGCGACCGCTGAAAATAGACTCATTCAATAACCACAGACAATAAATATTACTAAATTGTCAAACAAAAATAAAATAATATTTTTACTTCCAAATGCCCGGACATGGACATAGTTATAAAACACTTTATAAGAGAGAGAGAGAGAGAGAGAGAGAGAGAGAGAGAGAGAGAGAGAGAGTGCTTCTGACACCACAATATATACCTGTAGCATGAATAGTGAATATCTGGCTTAGTGTGCATGGAAAACCTTCACCACGGTTGGTTTATACAATAGCTAATGTGATTTTGTGTGGTATGTCCTTTTGTCACTGCTGTGGGAGAGCCCATGAAGCTATATTCGTAGTTATAGTACACAACGTAGAACAACAAAATTATATTCAAGTTATGTAAATCAAAGACTTGCGTGTTGAAGAAACAAAAGTTATTAACAAATATTATCAGATTTTGTTGCCGTGCATGAGAATGTATAAGCCATCTTTATTAGAGATTGTTGGATTGCAACAATTTTTTAAAGTCGGATTTTACTCTGTGTCAAATGCAATACTTGGTTACTTCAATAGTTGGAATATTGTCAGAGTGACATTCGTCTTTTTTAGCATAATGTTGAAATGCAGCTGCAATTCAGGGAAGGTAGAGAAATCTATAATGTGAGCCTAGCCCAGGAAAATTCGATTCAAGAACTCCTGGTAGACGGAGTTTGACTTTCTTAAGCGCAATAGCAATGGGGAGCAGTTTATAATTTTGCACATCTGCAAACTCCATATCTGCATGATCAACTGTCATCTGCCTTCAGGGAATCCTGAAAATTTAATGTGTAATTGCTTATATGACTAGAGACATATAGATATCTTTATTTTGACAATCCCTCCCAGCAATGCAGATGCAGAAAGATCATTTTCAAAACTGAGAATAACTGAACAAAATCTTGGAGACGCTTGAACCACAGTACCATCCATTTTCTTGTGAGTTCAGAGATGAACACTGAAGATACTTGCATTACCTTCCAACCCTCCAATGAACTACTGACAGCAGTAAAGTCTGCATCTAGTTAAGATTACATTTCAATGTTCATTGGATTTTTAAAGCAGAAACTTGATATAGATTTTCTTTAATATTTGTGTGTGTGTGTGTGTGTGTGTGGTAATGATATATGGGACGTGTGTGTGTGTGTGTGTTTATTGATATATGTCAAAGCTAAGTCTCCCAACTATTTTATTTAGTATGTGTTTGAGATGCAAAGAAAACATTCTGTTTCCTTGTTTAAGATCTGAATTTCTAACCATTTCCAATGGCTTGTACGAGTAGATAACCTATTCTCAATTGTACAACATTTCTTTTTTTAGGTCATGAGCACTTAATCCTCTAGGGACCACAAAACACATATTTTAATAAAGATTAGATCCCCCCCCAAAAAAAAAAAAAAACATGTATAATATATGCAGAGTTGACTTAAAACCCAGGTTACTTTTGCAACCTTCTCCATCATCTTTACTAGCCAAGGTTCCGATATGTTAACCCTATCTACACCTTGTCGGATCGATCACATATTTCAGAGCTTCTGGTCTATGAATTTCATTGGATGCAGCGGCAAGCCACCACTTTCAATCAAAATCAACTTGTTCAAATCAGAACATTGTTCCTACGTGATCGAGGGAATGGGAGAACACAAATGGAATGGACTCATAACTAAGCAATTTTCCACTTTCCGTCCGTGTTTGTACAGATATATCCTTTCCTTCCAGTACACCTGTAATGGCTTTTCTTTAGTACATAGTCATACTTTCCATGTTAAACTTACAAAGTATCCCTTTGAAATCAATTGCCTCTGCCATTTTCAGGCGACGTACAATGCACCACTGTTACATGCCATTGGTTAGTTCGCATACTAAGGGAGGCAGCTATGAAATCCATTAGATGTCACTAACACAAAGCACTGAAATATCTGATCGATCTGCTAAGGTGTAGATAGGGTTAACATATCGGAACCTTGGCTAGCGAAGATGTTTCTCCATGTGATTATTCTATCAGTATTACAATCAAACGATGACTGTAATGTGTTGACTATTGCTTTTCTTGTGCATGTTATTAATTTTTTTTATCAGGAACCGTTTTGGCAGTGGCTACAATAGACCATCCATTTTCACATTTTAAGTTATTCCAAATCACTCAGAAATATCAGTTAGGCTGGTTTCAGTTTGCACCTCCTAAATCTTTTGAAAGAAGTTATATGCGAAACGCCTGATCACGTAGACTCATGCAATGGTTTTTATCCGATAAATCTTTTACCGAAACAGTACTTTTTTTTATTATAATGGCCGATAACTACCAACCGAATAAAATTATCGTTATTGGACATATTTTCGGTCTCGCAACAGTTGTGCTGTCGCTGGGACAAAATCAAGAGCAAAATCCTATAAATAACATATGCAGTATTTTAAAAAACGGTTACTTGTTTGTCTGCGCAAAAGTTACACGTCAGGATGGCAGGGTCGGATCCGCCCTCCCGGCTAAAATAACGTACACAAACACACGTACATTCACTTGTCACTTGAAATTTGATCATCGTTTTATTCTTGCGCACGTTTATTGGATATTATGCACACTTTAAGTAAACAGACACATAGACTTTTGCTTTGGTGCCCTTTGGAGGAAAGTCGGGGACCTTTCGAAATTTTGGATCCCCCACCCCTACCCCCACCCCACCCAACACATGATCTGATTCGGCCTGGACGGAAGCGTCATGTAAGAGATGCAGTGAATAGAGAAGCTTGCATTTTAAGTCTTATAGTAGCGAAAATTTACGATTCCCTTAAATCTCTGGTCGTTCATATTAACGGTAATTTAATGGTATAGGTAAGGAAGGCATTTCTTCATCCAAAATGTGCGAGCGATAGCTGCTGATTGCCTTTTGTTACGAATAGGTTTGTTAATTTTTCACAGCGATCTCTTTGTTTCACAAGTTACTTCGGGTTTAGCCGCACCAAGGGTATAATTTGTCGATCATAGATGCACGATGTAAGCAAATTATCTATACGTTACATGGTTTGAACCTGATTAGTTTGTTGAACGTTTCTTTCTTTGCGTACGTTAAGTAAATGTCAACATAACCGTGATCTTTGGTTTCAAGTTGATTATCTTAGCTAGAGTCTTGTCCAAAACGAAAAACCCAATTACACCGTACGTCTATTTTCAATAAGACAAGAAAGGTTGATAATAATTTTTTAAAATACAAATATGAGAAGTCGGCACGGCTTTCATAAGTTGCAGCTGTATGTCTCTGAATAGCCACGCTTACCATTCATTATTACGGTGAGGATAAATGTCATCGAGTGTATAATTTGACAGTCAGTGTGTACATATTTGGGTTTCTTATCATGCAGTTAAACCAATTTTTATTATTACCTATGGCCACGTTGGTTGCTGAAAAACTAATGGTTGCTGTTTTTCTGCTTCGAAGTCAGTTTTTTAAACAAGTCCTAGAAAAAAATTCTCAGCCACATGGGCTTGAACCCATAATCTAATAGATAAACTTGGTAAGTCAGTTGGTGGAGGGTCGGACTCGTAATCCAGGGGTCACGAATTCGATACCCGCCCAGATCAATCTGGATCAGCTGCCTTGGTGTGTCCATGGGAAAGATACTTAGCTCCAGTTTTCCAGGCATGCTATTGCCAGTTATTTGTTAAAATAAAATACAAACAAAGCAAAATTAACTTTCAGAGATGAGCTGTTTCGCCCAACCATCTCTTTAAATTTTGACTATTGCTGGTTACACCCAGCAGGGCAAATTTGTGTGCTGTTTACGTAACCTCTGGTGCTACACAGGTTGTACATTGTTATGCCTGTTGTACACTTGATACACATGCAGTACCTTGTTACAGATGTTGTATACTTGTTACATCAGTGCTGGATTAAACCCTATGGAGGCCCCTAGGCAGTCGAAATCTCGGGGCCCCCCTCGCAAATTATCTCCTAATACGTCAAGATCAAATCAATTCAATATTATTTTGATAATAATAGACCTGCCTATAATGTACACAGCCGCACAGCCCTTCGTTTTTCTGTATAAATAGACGGTAATATATTTAGATTTCGTTTTTCTGTACAAATGTAGGATTTCAGATTAATGTTTGTTAGAATCAGAAAAATGAAATGCTATTCAAAATCAGAAGAAAAAAAAAAATGCTATTCACAATCAGGTAACTGGTAAGTATATAGTAATTTCTCAAACATATATATGTAATCGGATTTCATAGCTCAGTGCAGGAATATTGAATTCTCGTACTGAAGATCTGTGGTTCGATTTTCATCACTGGCATATGTCGGTGGGTATGGTTCTGGATTACCAAAAAATTATTTTAATTGGGGGTGCGAACCCCAACAGAAAAAATACACTCTCCCACCATGTAACCACGTGGTGGGTGTACTTTTGCACTCAATTCGGGGTTATCATGGGGAGAGTGTATAAAATTTGTTGGACGTAGGTACATCCCCCGTTTATGTTTGTATCGTCTCTTAGGATAAGTTAGGATAAGTTTAGGTTTGTATCGTCTCTTAGGTCTCTTTTGATCCGTTGTCGCGGGGCCCCTAAAAGGCGTGGGGCCCATAGGCCGGTACCTACTCTGCCTATTTGGTAATCCGGCACTGTGTTACATTGATACTTGCTACATTGGCCGTACATTGTTTCAGTTATTTTATACTTGTTACATTGGCTGTATATTGTTCCAGTTATTGTATACTTGCTACATAGCTGTTCATTGTTACAAATATTGTATATTTGCTACATAGGCTGTAAATTGTTACAATACTTTCTACACTGACTGTACATTGTTATAGTTATTATATACTTGCCCAATTTTGTATTGTAAATATGAAATGGTGTGTTCTAAATGAACTCTAAATCTCCCGTCAAGTAAAGGCCGTGTTCAACGTCCATCAGATTTCTTGATTTAAAATGCAAGGGATCATTGTAAGAATACACATACATTTGATACGCAAATTACACCGCTTTGTTGCTAGAATAATACTGCGTCAGAGCCATACTTCAACCGAGTCAGTGTTTGTGTCAATGCTTTAATTATGCGACAATTATACTGCGTATGGGAAACATTCATTTGGCAGGAATAAAAAGTGTTAATAAAGGTATTATGTTTCCTTAATACATCGGTGTAGGGTCACATATACTTGCTTTTTTCCCTCCTGAATAATTTATGTTGTGTAAGTGAGGCACTGGGTTGGTTAGTTTATTTGGTTCTTACTGGTTATGAATTTTACGAATAGTTTAGATAATTTTGAGCAAATTGGACATAATATTATTTTGGGGGGGGGGATGTCAGACGAACTTTTCTTTTAAATAAAACAAACTTTATACTTTATTAAGTCACACCGAAGAAACTTTAAAGTATTCAGGTACTAGCAAGACTGAAAATAACGGTGATAAAAATTATGTAATTGATTAAAAAATAAAATTACAAATGTAAAGCAAACAACTTTTTAGTACTCCTTTTCCAATAAAATGTACATTTAATGGCGACGTCTTATAATCCTTATTTACACTCATATATTCTAAAAAAAAATATTGTTCAGCCTATTTTAACTATTATATCACAACTCCATAACATCAGGTCTTTTTTCGCAAGCATGCATCGTTCCTCAGATCCCGTAAACCCGGCAGGTGAGGTGATCCTATGCCACTCTATCGGAACCTGTACGCCAATAATCGGTGTGCCTGATTTGTCGTGTTTGTGTTGGATTTGGACTACTTTTTGTATTCTATGTTGTTTACACATTGTCATTAATGTTAGAACAAAATGTCGTGCACATCTGCCTGAAAATAAGAGAATTCGTTCGAGCAGCTTCCAGTACACTGAAATTGTGTTTATGCTATTCTTATTTGAATTATTTTGTGGTTTATTGACAGAAAACGTACATATTGACAGGACCTTTTGGGAACCACTTGAGAGTGTTGGTCAGTGGAACACTAGTTGCCTATCATCATGTATTGATAGAAGGCTTAGTTAATTTGCAAAGGAGACGTTCTACAGAGTGATACATCTGCCAGGTTTTTACCTCACCTTGTTCATACAGACACTGTGCCGAGGGGAAATAACGTGCTCGTGTGACCTAGAAAACTTCCGCACAATATCAGTGGATAAAAGTATGCAATTTGAACAGCAACTTTCTGTTTTGACTTCGACCACAAATGGTGCATTTACGTCAGCGCCTGATCCATTAGGGTTAAGATTTGTTAACAACATACCGGGCCTGAAAATATACGACGTCTGAGTTTGAGCTTTAGTTGTATTATCATCTAGTGGAATAAGATGTTACAAAAATAAAAAAGACACCTTGTAATTGGCTGATCATAAAGCTCAAGCTTACGTGTTATATGATTTCTGGTTCAGTTTTGGGGGCTTTATATGCAGTTCATAAGGGCGAGATTGACTGGGAACTTAACAAATCCAGGTTCACAAGGGTTCTTCTTTAGCTGTTGCTGAAACTCATCGATTCGACGAACCCATACGGTTGTTTTTTGTTGTTTTTTTTTTCAAAACACAGAGACCATGGCTAGAATACAGCCTGAATATACAAAATTATTACTAACCTATAATTTTGCCCACTGTAAATCAAGAACTGTCGAGTTTTAAAGATTGTCTGAAATGTAGTTCCTCTCAATACTTGTTCAACTGTGTAAAAGAATGACAGTATGATTATAGCCAGACGTATGAATGGGAAGCTTTCATATGGTCTGTAACTAGATATGGACATACCCAAGGTAGCAATGGCTATGTATGTTTTCAGTTTGATGTCCCTGTCCTCAATAATTTGTAGAAGTTAGCATCTCGAGTTCAAACAAACAGCTTCATTGTTTTTGTCACACTTTACAATTTTTATGTATTATTCATGTTTTCACAGAATAATAAGAAGGACTATGCATGTAAGATGAGATGAAGGGTGTGACACTGTGATTTTCTGAGATCAGCTTTCTGGTTCGGTAAGAAAATTTAAAATTGCCTTAAATTTAAAGATTGTCTTCTTCTTTGTTGTTGCTAAGCCGATTCATATAATCTTTTTCCCTAATTTTTACACCGGACCAAAATCCTAATATTTATAAACGATTAAGAAAGATTCCAGACTGTAATTCAGCCAGGGTCGGATCAACACGAGCACGATGCTGAGTCACTATCACAGGGTCTACCTCGGCACCCACTTGGACCTCATAGAATCGCCGAGTATTGGAGGTGTATACATAACAAGTTTTGGGAGACAAGTTATCTGTGGGAAATATTTAAACAGTAGCAGATACACGGACCCTATATAACCTAATTTGAATTGAATATTATCGTAATATGAGTATAATTCCAGATAAAACGGGCTATCTTCAGGTACATCGTGCAGTTGTATGCTGTTTTAGTAGCACAACACGCCCTTGGAAACCGTCTCTCTAACATAGACTCTACACATCACAGTACCTCAATGTGTTCAGCGGTACGTGAGGAGCCCTGTCCGATTTGAGTGCTGATTAGGTTTTCATCGGGTATCTTGCTATATGTCGCCACTAACAATCACCGCACCAGGAAGATAGTTTTATATGATAGAGCCAAATTCCATTCTTATCCCGTAGATAGCACTGCCGTATTTTACCAAGAAGGCGTACAACTAGCCTCGTTTGTTATTGCCTTAAAGTCACTTACCGAGCTTCTTTCCAATGGTGCTTGTCCGTTATGAACATTTTATATATTTGCTCTTGTCTGACACGGAGTGCGGTAGCCGCGTGAGAAGAAACAAAATCACTCCAGATTCTAAATAAAGAGAAGTAAAACAATTGATGCATTAAATATTAAAAAACGTTTTTTAATCAAGACCTCGGGAAATGGAATGGACGGTTTTCGTCACTGTACACACCGGAGTAATATATCCGACCCAGAAGATCTCAGCTGATCTGAAGATCAAACGATTCAAGGTCACGGAACCAATACTGCCGGAAGTGATTGGCGACTTTGGCTGTCCGATGGACTGAGCATTTCGATTATATTAGGAAATAAAAGAGATATTTGGTCAAGAACAGGTTGATACTATTTTGCATCTTCAAAAGCATAGGAAACCAGTTTCCAAACGCTAAATTTATACAGCGACCTAATTTTATCCCAATTCCATTGAAGCTATGATAGGCGAACGTTGAGTGAAATTAAGTGTTACGAATTCTAACTCTTTCAGCCTTCAGTGTAATGACGTTTTCATACATAAATGACCAATAAATGCTTAAAATATGCTGCATTATGTGGTATAGTAACCTCTTTTCAGTCGTAAATATAGCAAGAGTTATTGTCCATACATGTTAAGATTCTGGTAACCACAACTGTAATCAACACTACCTGCAAACGTAATAATTTCGGCACCGATTACACACTTCTGAATGTGTACTTTATTAATTTTGAATAAATCTCTTCTTGCTTTTCTTTTGGAATCTTTTCCCGTGCGTTCGTAATATTTCACTGAACATTATTTAGGTGTCGGGTATTATCAATCAATTATAAACTCAAATTATTTTGAAAGACTCGTTTCTTCATCTCTAAGGAAAATTTGATTGTTTCCTCAGCTATTATTTCAAGAATAAGGAAGGCCATCTGTACCACTTTAAAAAAATAAAAAAATAAATTTAAAAAATCCGTTATAATCGAAGTATGACAAGCAAGATAATGTAAAATTGCAATATCAGTTAGACGTTAGATGCAAAGGAGCTTTGACCATAGGAATCAGTGTCGTAGAAACTACCCAACTTCCATCAGACAACTTTTTCCTTTCGGATGTAGCGCCATAATTCGTTGCAAAGCTGGTTGCATGGAATGGTTACATCCATGAGGATATGTACAGTAGTTAACTAATGGCGCCTAAGCGTTACAATGTGAGGACTATTGAACTCTCATCGTTAGGGGGCTCTACATAGATAACACTCAGGTAGATCAATACATAATTATTGTCATAATACTATGGCTTGTTTACAATATACATACCTGGAGGGACACAGGGGATGACTATGAATTATATATATATATATATATATATATATATATATATATATATATATATATATATATATATATATATATATATAATAGAAGGCGATGGATGTTAAACACTTAAACAAGATAAAGTTGTAAACAACGTGTTATGTAAATTCTTTCAATTATTTACTGTATTCATCCAAATGTAATAAAGCTCTTTTCCTCCCAAAATTGCAGTATTAACATGTGTTTCTAAATTTGTTGACAGAATTATGAAAAAAAATGTATCTAACTGCCAGTATCTTACAATTTGCATCACTGCCTGGATGTGCACTTGTATATGTATGAACGTGCATGCATGTACGTACACATGTATGCCTACGTGTATGTATGGATAGGTATATGTGTGTGTAATAGGGTACAAAAATTGTTCTCCACAATGTACTATTTAAGTGTTTTACATCATGCGATAGTAATGCAGACCCCATTTATTTTTTCATAATATATGTTTGTTACACTAACACGTTTAATAACTACTCTTGACACACACTGCCACTTAACATATGTAAGCATTACGTTGTTCTCTTATGCCACCTGCGTGTGGCCTGAGATTTCAATATCAAATAAAGGTTCTGTTCTGTTCTTTACCTTGATGACACTATGGTATATATAAACAGGGATTAACAGGCGTCCAACTACACACATCTTTCCGTATCATCCGTGATTTTTTGTTTATTTGGTGTTCTGCAGCAAAGCAGCGCACGGAGATTGTATCGTTCTGAAGCAATTGGAGTGACGTGCCTTGCTACTAACACGCCACAGTAGCCATCCGGGTAGTGCTACATGTAAGACCTCGACGCTGACATTTATGTTTTGGGCGTCTGGGTCTTACTGCTTAACTAACGGCGCTGTGTAGCGTGTTTTGATGTCGACTAACATCGTAATGAAAGTTAAATTTTCAGGAATATCTCACACACCTGGAAACCAATAACGAAGCTTTTCTACCAAATAAAGTCATAATGTTTTAGTCAGACTTTACTTACTCTGATGTCTTTTCTCTAATAAATTCAAGTTCTCACAAAAGAAATTGACCTGTTTTAAAGTTTCGTTGGCCTGCATTTCAGTTGGCTGGAAAGCGATGAAAGCCGGGAATGCCGAAATCGGATTATGTTGAAATATTATTCTTTAACGAAACGAATAAAAATATATTATGCCTATTGGAACTGTAAGCAACGTTTCATTTCGTTCAAGAAGCACGTCCTCCACATGAACCTACTTGAACATACCTCGGCATACCTCGACTACCGTCGCATTTCAACAAATTCAAATGTATGTCAACGGAACATGAAAATGAGCCTATTTGCATGTGTCAGATTTTGATTCCACCAGGATAAAAACAGCACAGTAAGTATATTAATTACATATCAATTTGTGAAAGAGTGTCCATATGGGCTGCCAAGTGTGAGATATTCCTGAAACTTTGACTACTCGTTCCGATGTCAACCGACATCGGAACACGCTTTACAAGGCCATTATTTGGGTAGTAGGATGTAGCACTAAAACAATAATAACATCCGGGCTGATCCAATGGTAGAACTCGAAGCCCGCATCATTCTGGTTTTAAGTCCGTCACTAAAAAACAACTGAGTAAGCACAGAGCGTCATTTTCTGTCCATAATGCGCCTGTAGATTGGGATCAATATTGTTCTCTTCAATTGATCGATAGAACGAACGGTGTGGACACTGATCTGCCGGAGCATTACGCGACAGCAATTATGTCTACGTAAACCTCAGCCTAGTTTCGAGCAACAAAGAAATAATGAATATTGATATCATTTGCAACTTCGAGGTCAAACTTCGATAACTGCCATTCGGACCACCTCTGCTAGTTACGAAGCATGGATTGACTGAAAAGTTGCCAAGGCATAGAACTTTTTTCATTCGTAGCTTCGCGATCAATTCCACAGTCAGTCTAGTCGTAGAAATGGGCGTGGTAGTCCGAATAGATTATGTGTCGATTTTGCAAAGAAATTTCCGGAGAACACTATGTATACTTTTTCTTTAAATTACTGCGCCAACCTACATCCGCTGCATATTTTTGTGTCGCAGACATAACCGTGATTGTCTGAATGGATCGATACAAGTTTCAGTGGAACCGAAGAAGGGATGCAACGCTTCTAATATATAAAGATCCAATACCTAACAAATGTACAAGTAGATTTATCTTATGTTCATGAGCATGGATTGGATAAGAAATATTGTAGATACAAGCTGGAAACAGCTGTATTGACGATAGTGCCACCATCAATCATCACTTCTTGATAGCTTTGTGACTGAACTAAATGAAAAGAGAATGGTATCATACATTTTTAAATAAATGTTTTGTTACGCCTTACCGAATTATCTGATAAATTTTACTGACCTACAAGATCAAAGTAAAATAAATGTAACACTAAAGAGAAATTATGCAAGTTAGTTATGATGATACTTCCATTTTCTCCAAGTGCCCTTGCATTAGACAGATACTCGACTCTGATGTGCCGATCAACCATGGATTAGCTGTGAAAAGTTGATACCACAGTTGATCCTGAACACGTCCCGCCAGATAAGTACATATATTGGTTATCAACAAAGAAACTTCAGCAATATCAGACAGGACGTGTCAATGGCTGTTCAACCCCGTTAAAACAGGGGCGCGCGGTAAATTTAAAGAAAAAATAACGTACGTACCCGTTTATCAAACTCTATCTCCACTTTTTTTTAAATCATGACCATAAGTCGGATGCTCCTTGAGGTAGTGAGAATATATGTCGTCTGCCTCCTCTAATCTTAAATCGAATAGAAATGGTTCTTGCCATTGCGTCGAATCCATAAAATTAGTCTACGCCAATCGTGATTTCATGAGATCGAGTAGGGTAAATACGAATGCTAACGGCTGCTGCTTAATAGAGACTTCACCTAGTGTAAGAGAACGATCTCCAATATGCAAATAACTATTTCGATATTGTGTTTCGTGACCATGAAAAGGGACACAGTGAATGCTTACTGTACTGTTATTTAAAATGGTATTTTTGATGAAGCTTTCTTTGTTTGGGGAGTCGACACTTAGAGCTTTGTTCCGTGTAGTCATAAAGCACGAGGGGTGTATTGACAGGTTAATCCAGTGAATCAACAAGAGTGTTCTTGGGTAGTAGCGATTGTGACCGCGTAAAAGACGCGTCGTGTTTGATCAGGGATTTAAGGGGAACGTATGAGTTAAAGACACCTCTACTGTACAGTCTAGGGTTGAGTATGATTGCAGGAAATGGAATAATCAGAGTGGTTCTGTTGAGTGTGATTATCGACGGGTAGATTGCAAAGCTAAAAAAAAGAACAACTCAGAGATGATCGATGTAAATGCGCACAGATTTATGATAACTTGGTTTGGGAAAAGTTAGAGATTGTTTACTTTAGAAAGAACCATAGACGAGAATATTATAACAAAAGTTGCGAACATGGATACCAGTAAACCTCAGCTGAGACGTGGAAGTTTGGAGAGCCTGGCTCGTTTAAAAAAGAAAAGTGATGAGCCAAGGCTCCCGATTTCCTTGGCAGGCGAGAGAAGGAAAGGCCGTTGTTTGGTCTATGACGTTGAAAGAGACATCCACAACTTTAAGGAGAAGTGGCTTCTTTATGCCCAAGATGACAACATTGATGACTGGCTTGACTTTGTTAGTCTGGCTACCTCAGAAAATGATATCAAGCAGTACAAAAACTACGAGGACTTCGGAAGAGATTTGGCTAAGTTTAAAAAGGATGAGTTTCTGGCCGAAAGGACCTCCAGCATATCAGAACTTCAGCGTTTAGTGGATAGGGCAAGATATTTTGACGCTCTGGTGGAAAGTTCAAAGGAAAGACTCACCAGAGCTTGCAAAGATTACATTTTCAAATACTGTCTCAGCTTTTTTCCAGAGCTTGAAAATTTGGACGTTCCATGTGTTAGGGCATATGAAAATAACATCAATGTTTGGAGTGAGGAGGTTACGGAAGGATTAAAAAAGGTAGAAAGATTTCATGAGAATATAAAAGAAATATCAGGAGCTATATTCACGGAATATATTGTAAATTACGGTCAAATTCTTCACTTCATGAATGTGATTATTGATATATTTTCTGAAATTTGCAATCCTTTGAAAAGTTGGATTATTGCCGATGAAGGTTATTTGAAAAAGGTAAGATTAGAATTGGAAGCGCTTTCAAGGAGGCATCAACAAATAACTGAGATGCTGAGGAGGAATCAGTTTCGCATTGAGGACACTAAGAGTAGATTTGAGCGGTCGAAGTACAGTTCCAAGAGGGTTCACCAGAAGCTACAGGGAAGGATAAACGACCGGAGGTTCTGCCGGAGGAGAGAGCTGTCGTTTGAGGATCACATCTCCATGACGGAGGGGATGCTAGAAGAGAGGAAAAGAGAACTTGAGGAAACCCTAGCCCAGCTACAGGTACTGAAATCGACGTTTGTTTTATATAAATGATATATAAGAAGTTAACATACTCTCTCTCTCTCTCTCTCTCTCTCTCTCTCTCTCTCTCTCTCTCTCTCTCTCGCAAGCAAACAAGTGTTTCGTGTAGTGTTCGGTGGAAATAAACTTGGAAAAGACTGACACTTAGCTAAGTGGTGAATCAGTGAATTTTGAATTTTGACCACCAATTCAACATAGGAGATGAATAACTGCAAATTGCGCCTTCAATTTACATATTTCACGCAAGAGTCGTCTTTTCCTTTTTTCAATATCGTTTTTTGTTTTCCTTGAGACTTAATGATCGGAATTCTACTTTTGTGTATGTAAGTGACAACAGCATTAATGCAAAAACAAACATAAAAATGTAGGGTTTGAAGTTCAAAACCGTAATATCTCCTGTATTGTAACACTACAAAACGTTGTTACTTTGGCCAAGTCTTACGTTAAAACGACTACAAGTATTTAAGAAAAAGCCATTGCTTTGAGACACTAACATAACCGACAGTAAATCATCTAAAGATCCCTCTGGCGGCAGAGGGTGGGTGGGGGTGGGGTGTCTGTTTTTTAAGAGCTTACTGTTAATCATGAAAATTTGACAAGCATGCCAATCTGTACCGTCTTTTTCTAACACTTTGAATTAGATTTTAATTTAATGTGAGCATGTTAAAAAGGACTGAAACTGCTGTAACGATATAAATATCAGATTGAATTGTGTGGGACACTTATAAAATATTCCTCACTTTATTATGAGACATTTGAAAGTTGGCCATCATCGGATGTTTATGAATACATCCGATGATGACCAAATTTCAAACATCTCATAATTTACCTATTTTTTTAATATTTTTTTATTTATTTATTTTTATAATTTTGTTTTAATAGAAAGAAAATAATGGAAATGTTTATAAACAGATAGTATCAAGATTTTGATTGTGATCTTGATTTAATGTAAGTTGTTGGTACACACAGGATGGAGTTGGCCGTACCAGTCCCCAGGATATGTACGAACCCATATTAGCACGGTCAAAGGAACTTCAGAAGGAGATTAGAAGGTTGGACAGGCGGTTGAGAAACATCCGGACGAAACGCCGGAATATGAAGGAGGATAGATACAACGTGCAGAAAGACCTGCACAAACTCAAGGTAGGGTCAGGCGCATACTTGCCAACATTTCATTTTCTTAAGATAAAATTGAACAACCAAAAAAAAATCACAAAAAAGGAAAGAAAAAAGCTTCCTTGTATGGTATAGAGACGGACTGAACTAAAAATATTTGGATATTGCAATCTTTGATACGCTTCCTTTTGAGTCTCGGAAATCATTTTTGCTCATAATTTAATTTTGCATCGCAACAGTTCTTTCATATGTTTATCGTAAATGTATGATATCAATATAGGGCTAAATCCAAAGCACTTGCATGCATGAAGTCGCATTATTCAATGTCATGTATTCTGGCTCAACATACTTAAAAACTGCTATTACTTGCAATGCACTTCACGTCTGTCTGACACTAAACACAGTCCAAATTAACCATTTGTGGAAAAAATGTCTTTTACAAGTACAATTTTTCCTTCACTTAGAGGCCTTTTGTGACCACAGTCTCGGATCAGCAAGGATAACCTCATCGTTTAATTGATTAAAAATAATTGATAGAAAGCTTTATGGACTAACAGAGAGGCAAGTCATTTTTTTCAATCAACGATTTTGTTTATATCAATCAAACGATTAGGTAGCCTGTTGACGAAGTAGAATTCATAGATGAGGGATAGAAGGTGCCATTTCCGCTAGAAAACCAGTTGACCGAACCATGGCCAGACTGAGGCCGATTGGACCCGCGCATACAGGTGCCCCGCGCGTTAGTAATATATATATATATATATATATATATATATAGAGAGAGAGAGAGAGAGAGAGAGAGAGAGAGAGAGAGAGAGAGAGAGAGGAATTTTAAAGCGATGGAAGAAAATTTTAAGTTCAACATCATATAAAACGTGTTTAAAAGTTTATATCCAAAAGCCGTGCCCACAGGGGGGCCCCACGCGTAAATCCGGGGGGGGGGGGAAGGGGGCCGAAATGATCCCAATAGGGCCTCGCGTTTGCTAAGGCCGCTGCTGGACCGAACAACAAACCAGTCAATCAGTTACGAAGACTCAACTTTTAAATTTGATGACTGGGGGCGTTATCTCGCTTCCTATTTCGTCTCATACACATATATAGCACAGAGATTTCTAACTCCCTGCCACATATAGTGTTATCACAGAATCTCGGTGACATCGCGTTATCATTGCGTGATTAAGCTAGAGCACTATCATTGCAGCTAAATTTCGAGTCTCGCGTCTTCATACTGCGTCTAGAAATTCCATTTGATCTTATTACTCTATGATATCTCTCGGATATACCAAAGATATTTAGCACGAAAATATAAGTATATTTTGTCTAACGTTTTGTTAAACATTTTATTATGTGAGTAAATGAGTCCAAGGGGTGGGTACCAGTAGTCAGATTGGCGGGTAATATATCCATTACTTAATTTTTTTTTACAGCTAAATAATGTTATGCTTATTGCACAATATTTAGAATGGGCCCCAGGTGGCCGAGTGGTCTAAAGTACTCGCTTCCCGTGGGTCGATGGTTCTTACCGGGATTTTCTCGGGTCATTCCTCCAACAGTTAGGCTGGCCGCCATGTAAAACCTATCTTGCGCCGGGAAATGGCGTTAAAACCCCAAACAAATGCAACACAAGGTTTAGGAAAGCTGAAAATGTAAATTTTAGGACCCTATCCAAGGTTTCAACATGAACATATTAATTTGTCTTTCAAATACGTACTAGTTCCTCTGTTTTATGAATTTATTCATCTTCCATTTAGCTAACTCATCTATGGTATCATTTAAAACCTAAATAAATTTTATACTGATTGCACAGGCTTTAGGAAAGCTAATTATAAATTTAAGGTCATATCCAAGGTTTGAACACTAGATTAACATAATTTATTATCTGATGCAGATGTGTGGAACAGTCTTCAAAAATCTGCCTCGACTGGCTTTGCACTACTGCCAGAATTATCATGTTTAAAACAACTGACTCGCATCTCACCTGTTTACTGCAGTACATAAAAGTTACCAGTTGTTTACATCCGATACTCGGTAGTCTACGCGCAAGCATACCCCACCCCCCACCCCCCGGCTTACCTGCACACTAACCATGTTGGCACCGTCATCTGTATATGCAAAGGGTGCCGCAAGACAGTGCAGAGATGGGGTAAGGGATTTATATATATATATATATATATATATATATATATATATATATATGTCGCTGATCGTCTTCAAACGTAACCAGATTTAATGACTATGACTTAAAAAATGGTTCCAATGAATGCCTGTCTTATTTATTTGTAAGGATTGCAAATTTGCTTTGTGGAATCACTATCACGTAGATGAGCAGAGACGATTTGCGCGTGGAAGAGCCAGTTTGACTGTCATCTAGTTTTGAATCAATCATATATATATATATATATATATATATATATATATATATATATATATATATATATATATATATATATATATATATATGTTTGTGTGTGGAGAACGTCTTTATTATCATCTCCATTGTCTATCTTGGATAATAAATTGAATAAATCTGCTTTCATCACATGTATACTCTGGGATTTTAGTCGATAGTAGGGATTTTGTTTTGGTCGTGAACACCGATCCCAGAGAGATATTTGTTATTTAATATGCTGGTGTAGCACAAAACTTTACGCCACATGGGGTGTAGTTATATATTGTCGGATTGTCAGCCTATAAAAATTAATTGCTGTAAATTTCTATTTTATCAGTAAACAGTGTCAACAGGTCAATATACCTTGAATTATGTTAGATAACATTGAATAATGTTTCGATTTCATCACTAGTGAATTCTAAATTTACCTTGCTCCTACATTTTAATTAATTGTTTAGAGAAAAGCATTTAATGAAAAAAAAAATCATCACAGTGATTTATAATATAACTTTTTCTTTTTTCGAAGTGTCATTGAAATATATTGTAAAATAAATCGTGTCGTTTAGATGCAAACAAAATTACAATCTTCAGGGTTCAAAGTTCAGAACAGACTGAGGTCTATTTAGTGTTTAGTTCCTTAACGTTTTATGGTGCACTTACATCTCCTGTCAACGGCAGATTTTGATCACGTCGTTTCGGTTTATGGCTGAAAAATTTGAAAGCCCCGAATCGATGAAAGACGTGATTGTTTTATTCTTACTTCCGGTTACATTCGAGCTGATTATATTTGTCAGATTTTAATTGTATAAAATAAATAAAGCAGTACCAGTCTGGAAGCTAATTTCATATATTGATACCTTTCGTACATGAATAAATACGTGATAGACTGTAGGTAATTTTGGTTTAAAAGGTCTAACATCAGTAGAGGAGGGGTGAGAGGCTGTTCTCCATTGCACAACGAATACGCATGTAATAACGCTATTTCTCGTTCTTGAAGGCTTGCATGTGGAGCAATATGTGTTGTCCCAAACTGGAATTGTTTAATTTATTATATCAATTATTCCTCTTTCACCCTTATCGCCAGTCTTTTGGATTCTTCTCCTGCATGCTTTTTACACGAATTTCTCAGGGAATTCTACCTATCTTTGTACAGAATGTGTACGAAGACCATATCAAAAAGACAGAAAAGGTCAAGGATTCCGTTATAGCGCAGAAAGAGGACGCAGAATCCTTCCGTGAGGAAATGAAGGTTATTTCCGCCAAGATACAGGCACTGCAGCGAATTATTGAGGTCAAAGAGCACCCATCCACAGTCAAGAAGATATTCCTCCACGGTTACACACCAGGAGAAAAGATGGATTTTAGAGGTGAGAACTCTTTTTATAATTTCAGTAGAAAGTACAAGAAATCAAAGTTTAAAAATATCCATATGCATGCTCTCTCTCTCTCTCTCTCTCTCTCTCTCTCTCTCTCTGACAATGCTTTGAAGTCTGACAAGTAATGCTAATTTGAATATGGGTACCTTTTTTTAAAAATATATTTGTTTTAATCCTGATTTTCTTTCAGTCGGACAAGTGCAAAAACGTTCAGGATTTCTATTTTGTATATAGCTTTTAAGAATAAACTCGAATAAAAGTGCATTTCTTTTGGATGAACTTGATTGGTTTCTTATCAGCACCTTGATAAGACTTAGGTCTATCAATTTTTACAGAGTTTGTACATCGTTTCTCTGTTACTTTCATTGACATATTTTGGCACCCAAACTTGTAAAAATGTTGTAAACCCAGTAGCGTACTAACGGAGCGGGGGTGGGGCTCTTGCCCCGGGCGTCAGAGGTCTTGGGACACCAGAACCGCAGGCGCCAGAGGTATTGGGGTGCCAAAACCCCTTTGGACCTTCATCGTCGCTCCGGGCGCCGTTTACCCTAGTACGCTAATGTGTAGACCGACACACATTATTTTGTAGCGGCAGACAACTCAATTCAAAATCGATGTTATATTGAAAAACGACACAACACAGTACTTAATCCTGAGATACACTCTCAGAGTCACTTGTTAAATTCAGCCATTCTTTCTTTTGTAAATTAATTTAACTCCAGTCATTTACAAGCATGTTGGAGTCAATTCACTGCCATTATAACGCTCAAACTATGTACATGTTCAGCGGAACATTGATATCCACTTGTAATTTGAAACATCCTTCACTTACTTTCATGTTTAAAGTAAACATTTATAATTGCTATCATATTACCCAATACAATTTATTATCCCATGTCAAATGCAATACACTCGGTCACCGTTGGGGGTACCTATACAACCCATTTTAAGAGGCCAAAGAATTATTTAAAATTGCTCGAAAAATTCTTGCACATGAAATGACTCAGGTGTTGACTACTTACGGTCAAATCAAATTAAAATGCAGAGCTGATTTATTATTGTTTATTATTATTATAACCTCACCAGTTTACTGTCTTTTGCTTTGTACTTAGTTTATCACCAAAGGAACACGAACTCCCCTTTTCACATGTGCCTTGTATAAATAAGTGACTGAAACTTAATACAAGTAATATTCAAATTCACTTAGCAGTTTTAAAGATAACGCCTATTAATTTTAAACATTCTCTATCTAGCTTGTGCTACAAAACTCGCGATGACGGATAAATTGCGACGTCGCTAAGTCACATCCGGTATATCGCCAATACATTGATTCACTTTGCACCGATTGCGCTCTACAGTTTAGTATGTTAAAGAAAAATGATTTCCCATGATTTCGTCACTCGTTACCCTGGCTGTTTAAATTGACCTTGTATATCGTAGATATTGTTAACAGAATTTTTAATTACCTTTATTTTGGTGTATGATTGATGGGAGTAATTTTAGTTATATAGTATACAGATTGGCCTTATATCAGATGTACACATACCAAAAAACTGCTAGCTTCGCTTGGACATTTTCACTTCTGGACCCAAGCCGATAACTTTTGTACTTTTTACAAATTTTGTAATTCACTCGTTCAGAAGCTGGTATTGTCAAGTGTGGCAAAATTCGTTTTTCATATTTTAATAACTGCTAAAGATAGTGTTCTTTAAACAAGTTCAGGTTGGTTTTCGAGCACATGGAAGCAGCCATATTAGCTAGCTGTATCGTTAGATCATTTACAGTTTCCACAAGTACAAGAACTAAAGACCATAGTACATGAAAGTAACACAGGGGTGTGCCAACGTTCTCTCCACTGTGCATGTTGCCAATGCAAACAACTTTTAAATAACTAAGATAACCAGTGAGGAAAGCCTGGGAAATCCTTTTCCTTTAAAAATCTACCCTATGCAAAATACGAAACTGTCCGGCGCCACCATAATGCCTTAATAGAAGTGGTCAGTTTTCGAAAAACACCGGAACTTATGAAGCATGTGCACTAGCCTGCTGATTCGCTATTACCATTTGTCCATCGGAACTGTAAAGATAATAAATTGTATAGAACAACTATGTTACACTATACGGTAACTACTGCAATGAATTCTGGGTATGGAGGTACATGAGGAACCAGTTTATAAGGATGTTAGATTCATTCAACCCACTTAAGAGAACATACTGCTTTTCACTACAACAAGATAATTATAAACGATTAATTGAGTTGAATCCAAATTTTATCAATATAATCAGAGATGTTCTAAGGCGTATACTTTTTTTCATATAAAAATCAAATGGTATCGAAATTAATCCAAACTTTATAACAACTATTAAAGCTTCGAATCACTTTCAACCGACTGTCATCTTGTCGCATGACCGGAATGGTGTAAACAACGTCCCTGCGAATAATTGCTGGTTTTCCAGGTGAAGAACTGAAAAATACGAGGCCATATCTATCATCGGGATTCCATCTCATAGATGCAACGCACATAATAAAGTGTTACTTGTTGGGATATCGACCAGACAGCATTAAAAGAGCATAGCATATTAAAGATACTTTTAGACATTACAAAACCATTATTCTATAATTTGGTCATTGCGAATCATTTTTGAAGCTGTTTGAATTCACCTTAAAAAAAAAAAAGTTGAAAAGTGCATAAACTATCATTGCATGGATATCTATCATTGCATGGATATCTATCATCATGGATCTACTTTAATAAAGACTGTGTTAATCCATTTTATCGAAATATTAACCAGACGAGTGCCAACGATGTTCTTCCGTACTTAAGACTAAAAAATTACATAAATTTTAAGTAAATATGTACGTATTTTTCTTTATTAATTGCTTGGAAAGATTCTTACCATGCGCACATTTCCTACCGATCAAATTAAAAAAACAAAAGATAACATAAATCCATCAAATTACGATGGACCATAGGTAAGGAATGGAATTCATATTTCACATACTCACAGATGATTTTAGGACTGAAATCTGGTGACACAAAGTTGACCGTTTCATGGTCTGTCAGAATAAGCACATATAAAAAATTAATTTAAAATTTCCGCCCTCTCATTGTGCCAGCTATGGGAAAAGTAATACTATTAATGTCAAACATCACATACAAGTATTGACAATTTAATATTGATAATAATCTTGAAAAGTTCTGACACAACTGACAGGATCATATTTGCACAATAATAAAATTATATGTACTAATTCCCTTGTCGTACTCCATCAGGAGAGAGAGAGAGAGAGAGAGAGAGAGAGAGAGAGGGCATTATTTGGAACAGTGTGATTCAGTTGGGTTCCAGGTATATAAATTGGACAGATCAACCATTCTCAGATTTTGGGGACAATTACAAGGAATAATGACCGTCATGATATGATCCTTAGCATGATTAGTGAATAGGTACACGTTCCATTGTTTTACCTTCCAGTGTTTACAAGTCACCGACACAAAAACACATTCCGCTTTGCAAAAAAATTTTCAATAATTTTTGTCAAAGTTTCTATAATTCCTCCAACGTCGTAGTGCATAGTCAGACAAAACAGTTCTCAGCATTTAAATCTCGATCCAGATTAAAATCAACATGTTTACATATGATCTATTTGTGAAAGATTTACATAAGTGCATTGATAGTCCTGATCAAACAGAACTCTGATCATCAGACATTAATACACGTTTATCGATAAATCTTCTTTAAATGATGTTACACATCTTTACCTTTGAAAGCGAATACACAACATAGCACTGTCGTAATTACTTTACTTGTGAGATAAATTCCCAAGAAAGGATTGTCGTAATTAATTTACATATGAGATAAATACCCAAGACAGGATTGTCGTAATTAATTTACGTATGAGATATATACCCAAGACAGGATTGTCGTAATTAATTTACGTGTGAGATAAATACCCAAGACAGGATTGTCGTAATTAATTTACGTGTGAGATAAATACCCAGGACAGGATTGTCGTAATTAATTTACGTGGGAAATAAATACCTCATACAACTCTGTTGTCATTACTTTACGTTTGTGATAGATACCCACCATAGCACTATCGTCATTAATTGACTCGTATCTGCTAAATCTTCCATTGATCTTTGAAACAAGGCTTCTGTAGAAACCAGAAATATCAAATTATTAAAGAAGACATATGAGAGGTCAACTTCCGTTAAGAACTTTATAAAAATATAAATATAGCAAGAAAGGTTTTCAGTAATAAATCGTATTTACTAAGAAATATACGTAAGTTTTTGTGTTTTTTTTTAAAGCAATTTGTAATAAACCAAAACCAAAACGCCAAAATGATAAATACGATGAAAATTTCAGCTGCAAAAAGAGAAAAAAAGCTCCCGACTCATCCCTCACACTGGCACCGGGGTAGTTGCCCCCCTCCCCTCCTACACCTTTTTCCCCGAGATCTGCCCGCGGCCGCATGCGGCCTGTATAATTATATCCTGCGACCCGCAGCACCTTGAATATGTAAAATAATTAAAAATGCAAATTCTTTCGTCACAGGCAGCCATTTTTTAAATATAAAAATTAGATTGTTGCATCATTTACGTCTAGTTTCTAACATTTCAACTGGCTACCTTTTATATGAGCCTCATTCTCAGTATGGAAAGATTTCAGTGATGCGGCCCTCAGGCCAATGTACTAGTCCTTATGTGGCCCTCGTGGTGATTTGAGTTTAAGACCAATGTTGTAGGGCCCAGGCACTTCTCTAATAAAACAATTGACATTGACGTGACTCTGCCTCTTTGTGTATACACTTTTCAGTAACATAGTGTTTTCATAGGCCATAGGCACAGTGCCTGTTGTGCCCATTGAATCATACG